>JAFVLL020036027.1:0-18589 GCA_021397915.2 Tor tambroides | reverse complement strand
ATTCAACACAAGAAGAACACAACGCAGAATATACAAGGGTTAATGGACGTGCATCCAACCTAACAAACTGTTAAAGACAAAGCACGCCCGTTACACATGCTATAAGCATTTTATAATGTATTTCCAGTACAAAAATGAAAACTCATCCAAAAATTGATTTTCTGTATAGATACACAGCTGCTTCGTGAGTAACACCCTGCTCGTGAGTTTGGTGTGAAACGGGTCTAAAGCCTCATAAAGCTCACAGAACTCCTGTTTTGTAGTTTTATATGTGCAGTGCTTCATCCACAAGCACCAGCTTTTTTCCTGCTCCACTCCTTAAATCTCAGTCATTTCCGGTGATTTGTCCTGTCTCTAAACAGGCAGCTGATGGAGAACCAGATTGGGACTGTGGAGCGTGGCGCGTTTGATGACATGAGAGAGCTGGAGAGACTGTGAGTGTTCACTGAAATCAGCCACACTGTGCGCTCAAACTGTGGGCCTTACAGGCCTCCAGGTCATATGAACTGCATGCTCTAAATGTCATTGTAAAATATTTTAGTTTAGTCTTATATGTAAGTGATATGTTATATATTTTAAATTCAAAAAGGCAAAACTGAATAGTGTGCATTCCTGTATTAATGTCATGTTTTGCATTTCTATTGTAAATCAGCTATAGCCTTCATCTTACCTCACACTTTTTCATCGTTAAGCATCACACTGAGAATTCAGTAAAGCCTGCCTTCTTTGATTTCTCAATCATTCTGACACTGATAATTGCTGATAGACAGCAGAAGTGAACTATGTCATTCTTTTATTCAAGAGTAGACACTTCTTCTATTACAAAAATAGGTCCCACTTTATATTAGGAGGCCTTAACTACTATGTACTTTACATTTAAATGTGGATTTCTGGGTGCAGGTAACATGGAGAAAGAGCGCACACACATACTCTACTGATATTGTACACTTCAGTCACCTGAACATTAAAGGACAATTCTGAGTCAAAAGCTACACCTAAGTTACGAGCCTCTTTTCGAACATTATTAGATAAGGCACCCAGACTAGAGGAGAGATTATTAATACAAACACTACTAGGAATGCATGGAGTAATTATAAGCACTTCTGACCTGGAGTCATTCAACTGCAGAAAATTTTTCGACATCCAATTTTTGATTTCGATGAAGCATGACATAATATGGGATGTATCAATAAAACCAGGCTTTACCGGGACATACAATTGCATAATATCTGCATAGCAGTGGAACTCAATGTCATAACTGCACATAATTTGCCCCAGGGGTAACATGTAGATAGTAAACAGAAGGGGACCCAAAATAGATCCCTGAGGGACCCCACAAAATAAAGGAGCACAAGAAGAGGAGGCATCTCCAAGCGCTACGGAAAAAGACCTATTCGACAAATAAGAAATAAACCAATCCAGAGCTACATCTCTGATACCAACATAAGTTTTTTAAACGGTTGATCAAGACATTATGGTCCACTGTGTCAAAGGCTGAGCTAAGATCAAGAAGGATTAAAACAGAGTACAAGCCAGCATCGGCTGCAAGCAGTAGGTCATTAGCAACCAGGGCAGTCTCAGTGCTATGTTGAGAGGGGAAACCAGACTGAAATTTTTCAAAGATTAAATTATTATTCATGTACGAAATCAGTTGCATTGACACAAATTTTTCTAAGATCTTCAACAGAAATGGAAGCTTAGAAATAGGTCTAACATTACTTAAATTGGAGGGGTCTAGAGAAGCCTTCTTTAATAGTGGATAAATAGTGGCATGTTTATTATATTCCAGAACTTAAAAAAAACAAACATTTACATTTAGTCATTTAGCAGACGTTTTTATCCAAAGCGACTTACAAATGAGGACATTAGAAGCAATCAAAACCAACAAAAGAGCAACAACATGCAAGTGCTATGACAAGTCTTTCTATTACAAAAAAAAAAACAACAAAGAAATATGAACATATCAATGTGTCTGAACTAATCTTATTGATTTGAATAGTTTCCAGCATTCTTCGAGATATTTTAGGAGGTTTGCTGTCATGATCTAAAGCATCTTCTTATTACAGGTTTAGTTTCCCTGAAGTAACTAACGTTAAGCCTCCAAAGGCGCCTCCTTACGAGGCCTGAATCAGCAGTTTTGTGTCCTAATCATGGGTTTGCTAGTCACATGTAGATCTAGCACTGTTGTCTTATGTTTGCTCAGTCTGTGAATGTGTTTGTTTCTTCTTTTCTCAAAGACGTCTGAACAGAAACCAGCTTCACCAGCTTCCAGAGCTCCTGTTTCAGAAGAACGCGGCTCTGTCCAGACTGTAAGTCCCTGCTCTCTGCGGTTTTCTGGATTGGTTTTTAAGTGATTCGTATAATGAACTGATGATTCATATTGCATGATGCATTTGTAAAATAATGCAATTAGTCTAATGAGTTCACACTGAAGCAGGTTTCTTGACACTCATTTCTGATGGTCTTGACAGCTGTTTGTACCTTGTCATTTTGATGGAAATAGTTTCAACCATTGTCACTGAATGCATGATAAATCTGCTGATTGATACCTGCTTTTCACCTGATTGTATTTTGAGTGATTTTGGTGGACGGATGAATGGTTTTTCTGTCTCGCTTTGGTTCAGGAGCTCACAGGTGTGCTTGTTAAGGCTTTTAAAGTGAAACATGTCCTCAGTGTTCAAGTGTTGGGCCTAAAAATGGATGTAATTCTTTGTGTTGTTTTATAGTTATGAATGAATACAGCTGATTTGCTGTAAGGCAGTCTATGGCAGTGTTTACTGCTGGGTTTAATGATCATTACCCATGATTATCATTGTCAGATTACTGTGACAGCACATGAGAGCCTGTAGTGAATGTGTGCAGAGACCTACGATCACAACATTGCTGTAATTCACTGAATACGATGCTCCTTCCCCTTTTCAAATTCCCCCCTGTGAATATGCAGATCCAGAGGCATGTTTAAACTTATTCCCTTTTTTCAGTAATTAATACTTGTGCTGAGTTTAAATGTGTTAATATTTGACTGGGTTGAGGCCAGTGTTGGGTGCAACGCATTACTTTGATTAAATTACTTATCCACTGAAAAAGTAAAATAAGGGATTACTGTTCATTTTTAGGTAAATTAATTACAGTTAATTGTGTTACATACTGTAAATAATTTCAACAGTTCTAAAATTAATATTTAAAATTTGAAATCTAAATTTACAGTCTAAAGATAAAATTGAATGCAGCGTCTTTAACCCTCTGCGCATGGTGCGTTCACTTTCAGTTTTTCCTGATTCACAGAGAAACCTTAAATACTCAGATATAGATAAGACTAAAATCAATCTAATCTAAAGAGGGCCTGCTTTTATTTGTGTACACTGACAATAACAACAAAACATTGTGCGTTTGTAAAATAAACAAAACACACAGGGTGTCCTTTCTGCCGTCTCGGTCTCCGTGAGCAACTTTCTACGCATCACAAACTCAGCGAATACTTGATTACTTAATATGTCTATAGAAAGCTTGAAGTGTCTACTTTTAAATGAACGAACTGAAATCAAAAATGAATATTCCTGATTATGTAATCCATATGAAACTAAAGCAAGGTACAGTCTTTCCCATATCTGAGCTCATATGCAGTCGCCTGCACGCAAACACCCTCACCTAGATACAAAAAATAGATAAAAAATAATAATCTAAAAAAACTGAGACGGAACACGTCCTTTGTGAACAACCCTTAATTATCTGTTGTTGTGTTGGAATATCATTTGTTCTGCTCTCTTCTTTTTATTTTGCCTGTGAGGCCCCAGTGGATGAGCGATAGGGGCCATGATGTTAAACTAGATGTTTAACATTAAATTGCTGATGTGTTGCTGTGGCAGTCAGTTTGATGACACAATGTGTTGGAAACAGATAATGAAGCATTTCTGCAGGTTGCTTTTTGAGTACTGAAGCTATAGTACATCAAATCTTGATTCCTCATGACTGTGAGTGAGTAGTTAGATTACTGTCAATCCGGTCGTGTGTCATGTACCAAGTGTTGAAGTCGGTGTGTGACTTTTTTTCTGTTGTTTTTGTCTCATGAGTGTTCATGTAATGGGTGTTCTCATGACATTGTCATTAATTTAGGCAATAAGTATTTTGTTCTTAATGTGCATAGGATAGCCAGTCTGTCCGGTTTTACTCCATTTCTGAAATACCAGGCTATTGCAACTGCAGTGTAAATGCATTCATGCCATCTCTGAGCTACATTAAACAGTCTGTGTAGATGCATCTAAATGCCACTTCAGATGCAGCTTCTGTGCCTCTTCTGCAGTGCAAAGATGGATTTTGTTTATAGCGATTTAATTTGATTGATTACAGCTGCCCTATAGTGTCTTATTATTCAAACTGCATTTGTTAAGTAAATGTAAGAATTTGCCCTTATAAAGGTTATAAATATCCCTGGAAACCAATTTAAAGGGGTAAAGTTTATTTCCTGATTTCACTGAATTCTGAAGTGGCCCCTTTTTTGTTGTAGAAATGACCACCATAATGTGCACTTCATATAGAAAACATTAGATGAAGCATGTAAGACTGAACATTTAAAGGCAACAATTTGCATAGCACACATCTTAAGATATCTTGTTTGTCTCAATATAAATGGGCAGATTTTAAGCCATGATAACTTTTAGGTTTATTGAATGAAATTAAGTAGATGAACCTTCTAAGTTCTAGGAATTTGTCATATTTTACTGCGATATGAGCTGTGCCTGCATTGCAGTTCATTTAGATCTGTGCTATAGTTTCCGCACTGTTTTGAGACAGAGTTTGTCCAGTTATCAGAAACAGTTTCTCCAGTGAAAGATCTTGATTTTCAGACAGGCATTCAGCAAAGAGACGCTGTGCCGTCTGCAGTCTGATCGTTACTCTTTGTTCATGTTCCCTGCCTTTCAAGGTGGATCTTTATGTTGTTGCTGTTTTTTAATGATTTACGCGGCTAGTGAGAGCAGCAGAGACTCCACAAACCCATTTGAGGGAAGCCAGAGAGACATATTTAAAAAACACACTGAAATATTCAGAGCGAGTGGGACGTGGAAACAAACAACAGGGAGAGAGAGATGAAAAGAGGACAAACACAGACAGAATTCTCCATGTATGTACAAGAGATTCTATATTTCGCTGTCATCCATTATTCATGGGCAGGAGAGGCTCTGTGAAATATTCACAATGAAGAGCATCAGCGGGAGTGACGTCTGGGTGTTTGAGAGCAGGAGAAACAGCCTCCCTCTGGGCTGACACGCTGCACAAGTGCCTCTCGCTCATCATAACCTGCCCTGTTAAACACGCTCTAACAGAAATGATGGATTGATATGACATGCATAAGTCATTACCACGTTTTCTCTTAAAAAACTGTAAGCGATCGGGAAATGTTGTCAGGGCAGACATCTTTATTCAGCGAGACGACACGGGAAAAAAGAAAACTGCTCCGTTTCCTACTGTTCTTCTCCATCGGCCCAAGACCCGGATCGTTTTGGATCAATATTATATTCTGTTTTGATGTCTGAATTAAAATCAATTTTTTATTTTAAAATAATATAAATATGTACATATTAATTAAAGCTTTGCAACATATAAAGCATTTAAAATGGCTAAATTTACATGTTTTTATATGTTCTTTTTGAACTAAATTATTAAATAAATTCAGTTGATTTACTTTCTTATTCAGATACTTTCTTTCAGCTGCCTTCTCAAACTTACAGACCCCTTACATGACAGCTGGGGGAAAATATATATATATATGTATACTGTATATTGAGGCCAATGATGAAGAAAAAAGATTTAACTTAATAATAAATGAGGGAATGAGTAGAGTAACTGTGGCCATGATTTAAATAAAAAAAGGAATTAATTAATAGAACAAGGGAACAGATTCTTAATTCATGGGAAAGAATTCTTAAATTGTGCCACGTAAATATATTTTTACCTGCATGTTTTTGACGGCGGCAGCAGCAGCGTTTTTAATGCCTTGTAAATGCATAATTAAATTCATAATATTTTGGTAACAATCTCTTAATCTTCAGCAGAGAAGTGGATTGCGCCGTCTCTTCTTGTGAGGAGTGAATCAAACCAACGCTCTTCAGGTCTCGTGTGATTGGCTCTTGACTGCAGATGCCACACTTTCAAGTGCACACACTTAAGTGCATAAACTCTGAGTTGACAGAACATTTATAGCGAGCATCATGAGCCGCTAAACTGAGATTTGCTTTCTTTTGTCAACTCTAAATCCAGCTGCAAAAATAATTTTCCAATTTTCTAATTTTCCCATTAAGTTACTCTGCATGTACAATATGTCCATGTTTTTTTCTTAGTTATGCGAATGATAAGGGAACATTCTATTTTATTATTTTGCAAACAGTATGCGAACGTTACTTTTGAATCTTTTAAATGTAATGAACATTCTAAAACTACACTCTTAAAAATAAAGGTGCTTCACGATGCCATAGAAGCCTTTTTATCTAAATGGTTCCATAAAGAACCTTTAACATCTGAAGAACCTTTCTGTTTCACAAAAGGGTTCTTTGTGGAGAAAGAAGGTTCTTCAGATTATAAAAAGGTAAGAAAGAGATGGTTCTTTAAAGAACCTTTGACTGAATGGTTCTTTGTGGAACCAAAAATGGTTCTTCTATGGCATCGCTGTGAAGAACCTTTTAAGCACCTTTATTTTTAAGAGTGTAGTAACATTTTAAAAAATGCTAGATGAATGTTCAGCCAGGAAAAAAAAAACAAATTCCATGAATGATGTATAAATGGTGAATGACAGATGAATGTATGAATAACGTTTTTGTGTAACGTTTTGAGAACATTATTAAAGACCGGAGAACTTTGAGCAAATGTTCTCTTAATGTTACTAGAAGAGCGTTTGTTCGTAGGTTTGAGTGAACCTTTTTAGTGGGTCGCCTACTCTGAAACTCAGACTTTGTTCAGCTTGCTTCATGCAACACTGGACAGAAAGTCACCTTGTCCAGAGTCGAGTTCAGACCACACGGAACCACGTAAAACTACACCGTAACATGCAACAACACGAGAAATGAGGCCTTTTTTGGTGTGTTTGTGGATGTCGTTTTGAAGTCAAAGACATGGTTGTTAAGGTCTTTCGTGATTGATCACTATCTCTGGTGTGATTCTGTTGATTGCTGTGTTTGTGAGGAGGCTGGCAGTGAGTGCAGGTGAACCCTGCAGAGACGCAGCGCTTTCCCCGGCCACTGGAATGACTGTGCCCTTGTTCTTGGCCCAGTTAGACAGGAAAGTGGTGGCTTTGACTCAATGCACCGGTTTGCCTTTAAGCTGAGCACACATGGCAGTAATTGAAGAACGGATGCTATTGTTCCAAATCCATTTCATCCAAATATTGTGATATTCTGTGATGCAAGATCCTGTATGAGACAGAGTGTTCGCAGAGGTTAAATGATGTTATTCAAACTGCGCTATACAAGCCTGTTCATATAGAGCTGGAATGAATCCAGGGGAAAGTTTCCACGGCCACTCGCTTTCAGAAGCCTCTAAAGGTAGATAGTTGAAAGCCGCTTGGAGCGCTTTTGCATCGGCCTTCTTGGCTGAGACTCGATAGGAGAAATCTGTTTAGTGCCTTGGATGAAACTGTGGCAGGCGTCCAATTATTAAAATCAATCCTTCGGCGTAGCACAGTACACGTCTCTGTTTTACACATTAGCATGTGGACTTGCGCGGCGAATGCAGTTTATCTGTGGTGTGGGAATGGACATAGAAGGGTTTGATTACAGCTCTATTAACAAATCTGAAATCGTGGCTTTATTGTACTAAAAATAGATTGGAAAGATTTTGGGAGAATTACTTGGTCACCATGATCATCTTCATGCAAAAGCAGCAATATTTGAAATGCGTTGACTTCATCAGGAACACAGAACACGAATGGCATATTTGCATTTGCTTATACGTAGATTGACAACGAGAAGTAAGGATTGTCCGTCTTGACAGCTCTTTTTTGGCCGCCTGCTCTCGTCTACATTCACGGTGAGTCGTTTGGCATCTCAAATGAGCCAAGAGTGATCACCAAACATATAAGCAACACAGATCCGTTGTGTTTGATGGGAATAAGCAAGGACAGCATGTCTTCTGGAGCAGCTTTGAACACATCAATCATATTGCTGCTGGGACTTTGTGGAAGCTTTATTCCCGTTTGAAATAAGAGTGTGGACTGGATGTTTCATGAAGGACAGTCTCTACAGTAAACGCTCTCACTGCAGTGCCTAAAAGTGTCCTCCTTTGTCTTTCTCAAACCAACCCCTAAAACACACGCGCACAATGACCAGTATTTGGTTTGTCAGATTAATTGAATATTTGCTCTGGATGATTTTGATGATGAACCTGAGCCAAACAATGGATTTAATGGACATTTCTATTGTGCCATCATGCATTGAACTACTTTGTGTTAAAGAGCTTTTCTGTAAACACGTTTTGTCATTTGTGGATGAATTTTCACAATTGATAAGTAAATTGATTGTCAAAATGTCATGGTTTCCTTGCATTAGATCCTCTATTGACTCTGAGATTCTAGCAGCTCACAGAATCCTATAGAATTTAAACGTAATCCTAATTTTACTGATTTCACTTTAGTCGCGACGATGTTGAAAAACATCTGGCCAGTCTGTTAAGGAGCTGTGTTTAAAGTGTTGATGATCTAGCACATATTGGACATCAGCTGAAGAATCAGTGATATTTATAGAGAAATAAACTGAGACCGTGTCAGGAGATGACACATGAAGTAATGGTGTGGTTTACACAAAGTTCTCCTGTTTCACTTTATTTTTACATGAATGCAATTAAAGTATTACATAGCATATTAAAAACAATCTTCTTTCAGTGTTCTGGACAGATGAAATCTGGAGGGTTTAACCAGACTGTCATGTCACGTGAAAGTAATGAAATCTGTGATCAATCACATGAGGTTTCTATACATCATTAATCAGTCACAATTGAATTAGCTGAACTTTGCTTTAAAATACTTAGTCTCATATCAAAATGTAGTGGGTTGAGTTTTGGTGAATTTGTTTTTATAAAACAATTTGTAATCAAGATTATGTAATAAAGTATTATGTACTAAATATTCGACTGATACCAAACATGTAATTTATCTCATTTATACCAATAAATTAAGGTGTTTAGGGTTTTTCTTCCCAGATTATTCAAAAATATTTAATATGGTAGTGATGCCCAAACGAAAATATAAATTCAATGAAAAAAATAACAAAAAATCCTGTGCTTTTGTCCCTGCCAGAATCCATCTGGAGCATAAAAGCTGACGTGTAAAGCTGGCTCTTATTTGTGTCAGTGGTAAATAAAGGATGCTCACAATTGTTCAGCCAAAAGAGTTAGCCAGCTAACTTCACTGCTTTCACATTCCAGTAAGCTTCAAGGTTTATTAACATTAGTGATGAATCAGGTATCAGCTAACAATAAAACAATACTTTTACAGCATTTATTAATGCTTTCCAGAACAGCTACCAGAACAGTTCTAGCATCCAATAAACAGTTTCTTATTCCCAGCTGTAGGTATACATCTGTACCTGTATTAATTTCTCACCTGTCTGGTAGATTCAGGTTAAAATAAACCGGAATTGTACATTTTCAATTGGCTTGTTTGCACAGCCAGTTTTAGACTGATTTCATGGAACAAAGGATAAGAAGTGGAAAAATATTTGAGGAGAACGTCATGCTTTCAGTTTCAGTATAAAATATTTCTAGTTCAATTTTGTTTAAAACTATATTGGCCATAATGCAATAAATTAAACATGTTTTTAAGTAAGATAAATATAAAAACATAACAGTATAAAATATAAAAAGCATACTCCAGACTTTTCATGCTTGCAATTAAAAAATATAATTTTTGCTTTTATTACTTACTTTATTGGAAGGCAGTTCTTACATCTATTATTATTTAAAAGTAAAGCATAGATTTGGATAATTGTCGTAAGTACAGTTTTCATTAAGGATAATTTTTCTTGCAATATTATTGTTTCCATACATCTTCCCTGGTTTAGTCGTAGCATGGTTTACATTAGATTCTTACAAACTATTCATAAATTGTTACTTGCACAAAAGTAGTTTAATTATTAGTGTAAAATCTTAAACAAATAATAATAATAATAATAAAACAATAACTATATGACTTTTCTGAATGAAATCAGCTAAGCTGTTCATGAAAGATACAGCAAAAAATTCATGGGCAGTAATCTCTGTATTTATAATTTTTTTTACAATTTTTGGTTAAAATTGTATATTTATGTATAAGGTGTGTATATGTATATTTTCTTTTAAGCCTTTTACTTTCATTAAGTCAATTTTCCAAACATATTTCATGCCAACTACTCTTGTATTGTTACGGAGTGACAGAGTCGAGAGGCGTGCGGCTCCATTTGCAAAGCTTTATTATTAAACATGGTCAACACAGGCAAGGGTCGGACAAATGACAAACAGGTATATAGAGGGCAAGACAGAAGAGTACTCAAGTAAACAGGCATGGGTCGATCGATGGCGAACGTAATCCAAAGGAAGAAGCAAGCGAATAATCCACAGACAGACGATAATCCAGGCACGGTACATACAGAGTCCAAACGACAAGACGAGAGAGTAATCCAGGACAGGCAGGCGATCAGGAAAAACTAGAAGTAACTAGACTGGACTAGAGCAAGGACCTAGGAGCTAGACAAAACTCTGACAATAAACTGGCTCCGTAAAGTGCTATCACTAGGAGAGCGATAAACACAGACAATACTTGGCAGTTTGAGACGGGTCTGAGTGGGTGTAATATAGTGTGTGTGTGATTTACTGCAGGTGAGTCCAATCAGTGCAATGGAACATGGGAAATGTAGTCCAGGAGGATGTGTAACAGTCTGTGTGGTGTGAGAGTCAATGTAAGAGCATTTTAACAGGGGTCGTTAAGGGCGACCTCTGGTGGCAATCAGACCGGATTCATGACATGTATAGAGTTTTACATGCTTTCACGTTTCTAGAAAAATGTGAAATGAGAAATTTAATTGCTAAGCAAGTGTTCTGTTAGAAGAATAAAAAGAAATGACAAATTTCACGAGAAGGTTATGAAATAGCCTAAATGTTAGCAGTAGACTGTGTGTACAGGAATGAGGATGTGTGGAGGAGAATCCGGGGGCTTTCAGAGGGTGAGATATGGAAGAGCCGTCCCCTCAGCCCGTGTTTCTAAGTCACTGCTATGCCACCTCTTGTCTAAGCAAAAGAGACTGGTCTTTACTCACGCCATGGGCTTTCCCAGGCTGCCATTGTTCTCGGTCTCCAAGCGATAGGCCTTGCAATGTCACCAAGGAGATCGGGGACCTGCATGTTTGATTTTGGGTCAGGCGTGATAAAGAATGGCACAATGGGGCCTGGCATGTCCTGAAACTCCTCTGCCATTTACTAGACCATTCTTCCCCCTCTCGCATCCTTCACAGCCCTTATTATGAACACTTGCAAATAGAGGCTCACAGCACTGGCAGAAGGCTGGTTAGACCACAACAATCATACAAAAACATGCAGAGTGGATGGACCAACACATGTGCTGGAAGAAGTCCAGAAGAAGTCTATTTAAGCATAGACTGTGGATCTTGATTGTGGACTTTATAAGTGCAGCTCAGATCTTTCATAGCCTGTCTCCTCCAAAATTGTACTGGAGCTATTATAAGTGCAAAATGCTTAGACCTCAACCCAAACAATTTATAAAAATCACAAAGTTTCTCTAGTATCAATGTATCAATATCACATCACTACAGCAGATACTCTCTTCTGTATGCGTGCATTAAGTTTCCAACCAAATGAGCACAACCATAGAAGCCTTTCTAATCATGATTTGGCCTTAGTTCATGCACTTAATGAGCAGATTTAAAAAGCTCCATTGTAAAAAAAAAAAAAAAAAAAAAAAAAGTGTAATGTTAGGTGAATAAACCACAGTTAACATCATTGTTACTGTTATATAATTTCAAACCTGTCACAGGGCAGGTATTGTTTTAATTAGCTGTTTTTTCATGCACATTTTGAATTTTCTTAAATAATACACAAATGCATTTCAGTGATCAAAATGCATCGATAATGTTTAAGAAGTGTCCATTTGTCTCTCATAAACAGTGTGAGAGATGCGTTTAGGTTGCATATAATGGCCTTGCACTCCATTGTGCTCCAAGGCTCTTGCTAATTTACAAACACTTTTCATGCTACTTAGATTACAGTGCTTTTGGGAAATGTTCCACAGCGATTATGTGCTACTTATATTTGTGTAACATTCAGCTTAGTGTTTTGGGAAATCCAGCCCTTGTTACTGTCAATTCACAAATATGACGTTTGGATAATACTGTATTTTATTTAGGACGGCCAGAGATAAGTTTTCCCGTTCATGCATCGGCTGAACGTGTGCTGGCACAGTGGAGGCAGTTTTATAATTAGTTTTTTTTAATGGGAGTGATCATTGTGTTAGGAAATATAGTTTCTAACATTTAAAGATGCTATATTTACACTTCAACTCTAAACCTGAACCCAATACTAACCCTAATCAAATCTAACAAACAAAGAAACTTATACAGGAGGCTTCCTGGAGGAACATTTTTTAACAGGCTCCATTATTACTTTCTAACAAAACTGTAAAAAAGAGTTTAATAATGAAATGCTTTAACTTGACAAAAAATGACAAAAGAGAGAGAACACAGAGGAATCAGGAAGAGTTGAGTCTTGTGTTTTATTCACAAGAGGTTCATGTGAGATCAGCAAGTGGCTTAGAAAAATTATGTTTCGTTCATGTCAAAATCATAGTCTTTTAACTGCAGTTTCTACTTTTAAATCTGATGTGTGAACAGTGTGACATCTGTGTGGAATATGTTGGTCTGTTGATGGCTGCTCCATTCGTTTTGGATTTGTTACAAAAACGTGTGATCCAGAGAAACATCCTGCCATCAAAGAATTACAGTGGAGAGGTTTTAAATTCTCTACTCCGTTATGTACAGAAAATATGCTCTTTGAGTTACTCCCTATGTGAAATCAAGCTCTTTTACAGATGTTACTTATGTGCACAAACCAGGTCAGAATGAATGACTTTTATGGACATACTGTACAGACGGTTACAGTCAGTATCATTTTCTGTGAGTCTTTAGACTTGCCTAAAGTCAGATATGTTTAATTGTGTGTAATATGTGTAGTAGTGCAATACCATAACGTTTCCCAGAGTAAAATTTTGCAGCCCTAGAACAAAACCTTGGGGGATACCATGCAGTATGTGACCCTTGTTTGCCCAAATAATAATTATTATTATTTTTTGCTAGTGAGACTTAAATGTGTGTTAATAAATGTCAGATCTTGTTTATTGCTGCAGCCATGTGTTAATATCTGCATCATCCATGTTTCATTCAGGCAAATAATTTTTAAACTATGATCTGATTAAACTGCAGCTAAATTTGGTCAAGAGCATAACTTCTACGTGCTGTTTGCATTCTGAGATATGCTTTACCCCACTAACATGGAGGAGGGAAAAAAAGTAAAATGGTTATCTTTTAAATTGATATGACTAACCTGTCTAACTTGAGCAAATTCAGTACTTATTTCATACTCAAAACACTCACTATATCTAACTGGTACCTTATAAGCATGATTTTTGTACTGTCTCACACCGTGAACTTGATGTGCAATCACGTCTTCCACTAGTGTTCACATCCTGGTTACGTCCATATAGTAATTTTAGATTTGAGATCAATTGCCCACAAGTGCCCCCTATGTGCCCTCAGTGCACACCGAATGCTCTCAGAAGCCAGTTAATTAGATTAGAATTTACTAGATTGAGAAAATGCTTTCCAGTTAATGCATGATATGCATCAGATGATTAGTAAAAACCATCAGGAAGCTCAACCGTTCTTGTTTGACACATGAAAACAAACCTCGTTTGTATATATAATTGCACTTCTGTTTACCATATTTAATGAGATTTATGTAAGTGTGTTGATCAATGTTTAAATGTGAATAAAAGCCGTGATTAAATTTGTTCCTCATATAAAATGATTGTCTCTTCTGAAGACCTTGTTGATTGCCTAGGAATTCAAATTACGGACAAAAATGATTAGAGAATATTAAATATCTTCATTTGTGATCTGAAGATGAATGAAAGTCTCATGGGTTTGGAATAATATGAAGGTGAATAAATGATGAAACAATTTCATTTTTGGCTGAACCATTCCTATAAGTATATTCTGGCCAACTACAGACTGCAAAGGAAGACAAAACACATCATTGATCCTGCCAACGTAAGTGACTTTCAGAGAAGTGGAGTCACAGTGGCAGTGTGGTTTTTGGAGTTTGTGTCGCTCATCTACACTGAGAGGCGGATGAAGCTTCTGTTAATAAATAAACTGCATTTGGAAATGAGAGCAGCTCTCAGTAGATTTGCTTTGAGAATGGCTAATCTAGGGCTGCATCAGTGGATGCTGGAGAAATCATAGAATTTGAGGTGATTTTACACCAGAATTATTGATCTCTTATTTCCCGTCCCACTGCTGATGTTATGTTTTCTTCTGTGCACAGCACTCGCCTCATAAATGCAAATAAGTAGGCAACCAAGTAGAGAAATTACTGGCATCACAATTATTAAAAAAGTCCCTGTATGAGTCATTGCATATTGAGAAGTGTGTTCAGTAATGACCACTTCACTGCAGTCTCCCCTGTGTAAACACATAAGCGATTCTGCCCTACTTCTGAAGTGTTAAAGAGAGGACAAGGACATGAGGGTAAGTTGCTCCTACTGCAATCCTAATGTTCCACTTCCACTTCTCTGAAAGTCTTTACAGACTTAACCTTGATCAAACCGCCAGCATGCTCCAGTGTTATTAATTACACAGAAAGGAGAGTCTTTAAATATTTAGAGACTCTGTTTGGAGACAGACGGAGGAATTCCAGCGAGACACAACAGCCAGATGACAAAAGAGAATCGTGAATGTTGCTGTCATGCTTGGGCTGATACACGTCTGGCTTACACACACTAAATTGGCTACATTAGAGTCCAAACTGAGACTGTTAAAGCTGTTAGTGAAAGGCCTTGATGGTGTATATCATGTGACTGTCTATCTGATGCGATCCAGACACTCAGCTTTGCCCTGTAGGAAGCAGAGCTCACATGAGCGGATTGCATTATCATTGACTTTTTATGTAATTGTATGTGGTTTTCAGTTTAGTAGTGCTTGAATGCTGTTATTTCTGCTTTTTCACTAATGGCACCTTCTATTGTCTGAGCTGTACTTCACACACCATCCATTTGACCATTTTCAACATAAAACAGCCTAATTCATATTCAGAAAGTAGTGCAGCGTGGGCACCATTAACAGTTCAAAAGAGACGAGAAACAAAGACTCTGTGAAGTGTGTGTTGGTGCATTAACCTGTATGCTTTCATATGCTCGTTTGTGTGTGTGTGTGTGTGTGTGTGTGTGTGTGTGTGTCTGTGTGTTAATGAGAGTCAGTCATCAAGAATGACAAACACATTCTCAAAATGTCACCATGTCTACCCTCCAATTATTCCATTTTCTGATCCCATGCTGCTCAGTAACCCATTGCCTTGTCGCCCTTTCATTCGCCTTTGCAAACATTGAAAGCTAAAGAGGAAAAAGCCAAATCCATGTGCAAATATTAGCCAAGCGACACAAAGGCATTCCAGAGCGGCTTGTTGTCCTCTCGCTCCCTGACTCATCTTTAACCCCTCTCAACAACTCCTTCCTTCTGCAGTCATTCTCATAGAGCTGGTTTTTCTGTCTTGCATGTGTAGCACGGTTACCTTATTTAAACCGCACATCTGTAAAACAACACACCATCTTAAAACACTGTACACTATTCTAAATGCTAGGACATTTGAAAAGCAAAATCGCAACCCAGGCTCATTGGAAAAAAACATTCCAACATATCTTGCACATTTTGCAATACTTTCAAAGTGAAATGTCTAGTGAGTGATGCTTAAAGCATGTTCATTTTTATCAGAAACAGATAAACATGTTTTGTTGGTTGTTGTACATATCCCACCAGTTCAGAAATGTTTAGTGTGTGGCTCTAAATAGTGCTCTGTCGCGTTTAAAAATAACTAAGCACCTGCACTAAACCCTATACTTTATCTAACTTACAGTGTTAGTAAAAGCAAATGTGAGATAAAAACATGTTTGCTGAATCAACCATGTCATTTTATCTTGCTTCTGCTTGAGTGTTTTATCGAGTGTCATGAGTCGTGTTTCACAGGACTCAAACCAGAGCGCTTCACATTACAAGTGCAATGCTGCACCGGGTGCGCGACAGAGTGAGTTTACTATGTCAGAAAAACCAGATGGAGCTGATTATATGATGCAAACATTAAAACATTCTAGTTCAAAATATATTAGTTCTCACATAAACATGAAAACCAACCCCAACCATCAGAGGGTTGTGTTGTCAAAAGTACCGAAAAGTAGCAACTAGCATTTCCCGCTAGCATTTTGAGCGGATTCTTAAACACTTCTGATCGAGTTGAGCATTTGGAAGCCGCGTCTATCAGCGGATCCATCTATGAGCAGATATATTAGGGATCTGCTGATAGATGCAGCTTTCAAATGCTCTTGTGTGTATCTGTGTAAGCGCTTGGTGAAAAGCATGAAGCGATGATCATTGGAGCCAATCACAGACATATCTGAACGCAAGAACACAATGGCCAATCAGAGGTGTTTAAGAATCCGCTCAACAGCGCTCAAAATGCTAGCAGGAAATGTAATTCGTACAGTAACTTAAGATTTTTATAAAAAATGTAAGCATGGAGGGTCACGCCTAAACCTAACCATCAGTGGGTGTAAGCAGATTATACGAAAGCATACGTCTAAGAATTCATGCGAATTAGCCACCAATTTGCCAAAATGTAAAATAGTTATGAATTGCTAAAGTGTGTTGCATAGTATTGTACAAGGACCACATGAAAATAAGTCATTAATCAAAAATCTGCTTCTAGACTCATAATTTGTGTGAAAAGGAATAGAAATTGTTCATATCAGTTGGAAACTGCAGTGAATTGTATGTATAGGTACGTGAATGGAGCACATTTTACCAATGAGTCTAGCTTGTCTAAATATCATTGTAAGTTCTGACAGGGAAACAATGAGATGAGCAAACACTCTCACAAAAGTACACAGACGCATCCAGTGGTCATAGTCTGTGGAAGGAGGACTCGACCCACAACACAGCTACACAGAGACTTTCAAATAATTCCTCTGAAGAAATGTCCAACCTAGGCCTAAGAACGCAGGAGCGCCGCTGCTATTGTGCAGCCGATGCGTAACCCTGATCAAACCCGGGCTGGTCCTCTTTATTTAGTCTCTCACCCTTGGCCTCGGGTCTAAATGGCGTTCCCATCGCTGTCACGGGCTGAAGATGGATTGGTCAGCCTGGGCCCCCCTGGAGCTGTGTTTGCCTGAGGAAGTCCTGAGGTGCAGAGGTCAGTGTGGAGGGACGGCGGGGGGCGCAGATGATGTCCACGCTTTATTGAGAGCTCTTGCTGCCTATTCACACACCAGCGCTGACTTTCCAAAGAGGGAAGGTTGTAAATGCCTAGAAGAAAACAAAGATAACCCGACGCCCATCCCCGATGGCAGGGCGCTCAGTGGGATTGGATTGTATTGATTGTGTTGTGAGCCGAACCCCTGCAGACACGAGCTGTGATTGTCCTTCTCTCTGATGAGGCTGGGGCTTGCCTTGAAATCGCAATCATTTTTACAAAGTAACAAAAAAACAAACATTTATTGGTTTGAAAATGGCAGGATTTAACATTACTCTTTGTGCAAAATTGAGAAATTTCCCCAGGTCCATGATGGGGGAAATTACATGTAGTTTCATGTTTAGAGCTAGAAACGTGAGTATTGGTGATCTTGTTTTCACAGTCACCATCCCTAATGGCATTTTTACAGACACAAATGTGAACTAGGATTGAAGTCGGTTCTTTTTCTTGCAGAAATTGCCAACAGGACAGTCTTTTCTCCTATCTGGCATTTTTAAGAGAGCACTCTCTCTATATATACAGGCTCTATTTATTTCCTCTCTGTTTTAAAGTTTCCTATGTTGAAGCCTCTGGGCTGTTTTAAACATATCGTGAATCTGGGAGAAACGTGGCAGAGAATGACCTTTCTCGGAGAAGACTGGTTTTCTGGAGGGGACTGTGGGAGTTTGGAAGTATGAAAACATTAGCATTGGTGAAAAAAGACACGAGATGTGTGTAAGAGTCCAGAGTGATCATGAGAGACTCTCACACACTGACTCCTGTCTGTTCCTGCTCCATTGTTCCTGAACACACACACACACACACACACACACTCAGTTCCAGCTGGGTACCTTGGTCTCCTAGCAACCTTCACCTCAGTAATTTGACTGGCGGCACCTACGGTGAGGAATCATTGATTCACAAAGCCTCAGGACATTTATATTACACCCGCAGAAACAGACCTTTAGATTTCTGTAGGCCGTGAATATATCGCTGCTGTATTTCAGTCCGACATCACGTTATTTGCTTGGCTGTATGTCAACACCAGTGAAAGATACTGAACGCA
>JAFVLL020036026.1:0-22929 GCA_021397915.2 Tor tambroides | reverse complement strand
CCCTCCAGGACCGAACTTGGTGACCCCTGCTCAAAGACCTGAAATGGGTGTGTCAGACAAAGGAGAGATGCAAAATGTGCAGTGTTGGGAGGCCTCCAGGAACGTGGTTGGTCTAGGCTACGACGTTTTATCAAGTGAAATTGTGCAGGTTGAAAACGACATTAACATTGTTGCAAAAGTTGGACACATTAACAACATTAAAATATTTGAACATATTTTTATCATTTAATATATTTTATCATTCAAATGTAAACTGGCCTTTTCAGAGAATTTCAACAACTCTGAGAGATGAGTGCTAAAAAGAAGCCACAGGATGATCATGTGTTTTAGCCAGGCACTTGGCTTTTTTTTTTTTTTTTGCTTCTGTAATACTGTTATTAATTAAACAATAGTCGTTTGACAACAGTGTCGAAAAACCACGCCTGTTAAAAATATAAACCTGCTAAGCAGACAGATCTGGTTTCATAGATCAGGGGTACAAAAACAAATCGAGCCTAACCTTTTTAAGGAGATCTGTAACACCTGTAATTTAAATCAATAAGATTAACTCGGAGAATGCTGTTTAGTGTGTATTTGTCAACATGCTTTACAGTCACCAAAGCAGGTAAGATGGTACGGTTATTTTCCTTTTGATAGTCTAATATACACAAACAGATGTAATTTCGAGGGTTTGCGATGGAATAGTAGCCTACTCTAAAATTCTGTAATTGTCTAAGTAATTACCGAAAGTAGCGATATAGTTAAACAATCACCTCTATGAAAGCGAAACTCATGAGAACATGAGACAGTTTGTTGTACAGAGACAGCAGTTTTTGTTTTTTTTTCTGGTTCTGTCAGTTATTATGCATGCAATGTTGCCTTCAAATCTGGCAAAACGTAAGTTTTCTTAATGGAAATATTTTAACTTCTATTCAAGAGAGCCTTTGTATCTCTCACTGTTATCTAGCATGTCTGTACATCTCTGAATAATGCAAATGTAGCTTGCATGCACTGTAGCTTGCATGCACTGCTCTGAGTCTAGCAGTGATTTGAATTGACATAAATAGTATGAATAACCTCACATGTTGGTCTTGGTCCTGCGTCTGTTCAGATCTGATCTTGTGTCCTATCTTTTATACATCTTGATCTTAACCAATTTGTTTTGTTACAAAATTTCACTCTCAGTATCTGACCTTACTTCACTGATATTTCCATTTGGATGGCTACTTATCAGCTTAACCTAAACTTTGACAACATTGAGCTGCTTTCTTTCATACTTCACACCACTCAAATCTCTCTCCACTCGATTTTCACTTCCCATACAACTGGGACCTCTGCTGCTTACATACACAAAACAGTTATTTTATACGATTCATATGTAGTTTGTCTTAGTAGTAGAAAATGTCTCATATGTAGACATTGTATATTCCTTGTGTATCCACAGATGTTCACTCATTGATGGCATTTGTAACGTATATAGTTGGACAGACACCATTTCCTGAGTTCAGTGCTGTGCTGATGTTAGATGCAGTGCAAATAGGATATTATGACTCAGTCACGTGGAAACCTGTCTATCGCACTAACAGTACTGATTCGAAGTTCCATGAAGAAGAGCAAAAGGATGCTGATGTTGTATTTCGCGATATGTATAACATCTTTAAAGAAAGAGCATTTTATCTGGAGCACCAAAATCACACAGATGGTAAGTGCAACCCAAAAGAATTATAACTTACGAAAGACTTAATAACCAATGTAACTTTTAAGTGTTTATGCAAACAGCATATAAAACTTTTCACATAGAAGCAAGAAAGCTACATGTGCTAGAGACAGTAATTAATAAAACTAGTTCAATAAGTCTTAATATTTTTTCCCATTCATGTGAAGGTGTACAAGTTCATCAGAGAATTGCTGGATGTGAATTGTTAAATGATAATAAACCAGGTCTACTTCAGAGATGGGATGCTTTAGATGGACAAAATATAGAAGAGTTCATTTTTGACATAGAACACAATAAAACCCAGACAAAAATGACATGGAGGCCATGGGACCAACAAAAATGGATTCGTGTAAAGTATATGTATGAAAAAGTTTATCATCCTCTTTGTATAAAAGTTTTGCGGAGGTATCTGTATATAGGAAAGAACAGCATGCTGAGAAAAGGTGAGAATCAACCTTGTTAACTTATCAATATAAGAAAAAAAACATAATTGATAAATATGACCCAGCAGCAGTGCTGACAAAAAATTTGTTTCTCTAAATGCTTCATGAAGCATTACAAAACACTTTTTGCAACAGTAACACAACTCATCCTTCTCTTTAGTAAAACCCAGAGTCAGATTCATGAATAAGACCCTCACAGACTCTCGAGGGCTTCAGATCAGCTGTCTGGCCACTGGTTTTTACCCTCGTCACATTAACCTGACCCTGTTCAGAGATGGTCAGCCTGTGGATGATGATCAGATTACAGGAGGAGAGATCTTGCCCAACGGAGACGGAACTTACCAGATGAGGAAGAGTTTGGTGATCAGTGAAGAAGAGCTACGTGAGGAACATAAATACAACTGCACAATAAAACATCTTGATTTGGAATACAAACTGGACATTTCAATAAAATGTAATTAAAAATAATAAACTATCAAACAAAATGCCACAAGATATTTAACAACAAAAACATGTTCATATCTCTGTAGCTTACTGTTATCACTTTTTTTCCAACTTTTTTTTTCTTTTTTCAGATGTGGCTGAATGTGACCCAGGATCCTTTAGCCTGTCTGTAGTTTTCAGTGTGCTGGTGTTCATGTCTGCGGCTGTTCTCATCATAACTGCACTCATCATATGGAGGAAGAGGCATGCTGCTGGTAATTAAATGTTCTGTTCAGTCCAGTTCATTGCATCTAATGCTCAGTTACAAAAATATACCAGTCATGAGTTCCTTTAGAGATGCTCTTTTAAAAATCAGTCGTATTCAGTTTTGTTTCTGTAGTGTTACTTTGTATTTATCATGGTTTAACTGTATCATTCTTATTCAGATCAGGGATCTGGGGCAACATCACGGAGTAAATACTCCCCTACTCCATGTGAGTAAATTTTGTAAATTAATATGAATGCAACAACATGTTCTTATAACGGTTAATTTTGTAAACTTTCAAGAAATGACAACCAAAGTATTTTTTTCTTTCTTTCAGCTTCGATGCATGATAAAACATGAAAAGTGCTTGTTGGATGCTATTTGAATTGTGCTATGATGACCTTCAAATTATATAAAAAAAGGACAAAGGAACGTAATGTAGGTAAATAATGTATGCAGTACACAACATAAAACTTGGCTTATATGGCCTGAAACCATAATATTGTTTAAGAGCGACATCTCCTGCTGTATTATTGTATTTCTGTAAAATTTCCGGGCAGTTGTGGCCTAATGGTTAGAGAGTCGGACTTGTAACCCAAAGGTAATGGGTTAGAGTTTCAGTACTGGCAATACACTCAGCTGTGTATGTGCACTTAGATGGGTGAAATGCTGAGTATGGGACACCATACTTGGCTGCACGTCATGTCATTTTCACTTTCTGTCATGGCAGCTCTCTAGTTTGGTACACTGTAAAAAATGACTGTGATTTTAACGGTAAAAAACGGTGAAAATGCTACAGTAAAAACCTGTTAAATGGTTAACGGTAAGTTCCTGTAAAATTTACAGGGAAAAAACGTAAACTGACGTTCCCAGAATTCCCTGCATTGCATTTCAAATTTTGTTTGAAAAATCAGTTTGAAAAATCAGTTATGTTTATTAGGGTTGTATGTTACATCTAATGTTGTTAAATGAATGTTTATTGCATATTTCAGTTTAATGAGTCTCACCATGATGGTGTTTAGTGCTTGTGTGAATGACACTGTGCTCCTTCTATATATGTTATTACTTAAAAGCTGCTTGTGATAGGCTTTGGTTCATCATGTGACTTTCTCATCACCACCTGCATTTGGTGGTTATCAGTGTATTTCAAAGGTACAAAACAGATTTCAATACTTCAATAGGTTGGTATATTAACATTATATCAGTTAATGAAATTACAGTCTTTAACTGTAAAATTAAGTTAAAACCTAAAATGTTGTTACCGTATTTTTTACGGTAGAATTCCGGCAACCACAGCTGCCGTTTTTTTACCATAAATTTTACAGAATTGTTTTTTACAGTGTATGGTAGTGGATATGACAATGTTAATGTATTTGGTATTTGGCTAAATAGATCTGTAGAGCAAGTATGGAGACTATATATGTGCTAACATAACAGTATGTGCATGCATGCCACTAAACTAAGAAGTTTTTTTCTGCATGGGTTTGTACCTGGTCACCAGACCAGATATCTTAAATCTAGTGGCTTGACTTACAGTGTGTATTTGAATTAGTTGTTCAGTGGATTGAGGGAATAAGGGCTTTCTTGTGCCCCTGCTTCCTGATCTCTGCTCAAAGTTTGTATATTTTTTGTTTTATTGTGTGGTTGTCCTGTGAAAGTTTTTTTGAGCTCTGTCTTCTCAAGACCTTACATCACCTTTGTACAGTGTGTACTATTTGCAGATGTATCAGTTTTGTAGACATATTCTTGTGTCCTGGTTATTCTTTGTCATATGTTTTATTTGACTCCTTTCCATTCTGTTTACTTGTTGTTCCTACTGTGTAAAGTCTGCTTTTTTGTAATAAGTTTGTTGCCGTTAACAAATAAAATGATGGAAAAGTACCAGAACAGAATTTTTTTTCTTCAGAAAATTGATCTACTAACAAATATTTTGGTAGCACTTCAGGGTTTAATTCATTAGCTAATAAAGCAATGAATGAACAATACTTTTACATCATTTATAGCTGATTTACTACTCATGGTCAATGTTAATTTCTATATATGCTAATATTTTGAAAATGTCATTTTAGTTAGTGTATTATGAATGAACATGAAATAAGAATGAACACTATATTTATAAAGAATTATTATTAATGCTGTAAAAAAATGTTGTTCGTTGTTAGTTTATGATACTTAATGCATTAACTAATGTCAACATTTGGAACTTATTGTAAAGTGGAAGAAACAGAAAAAAGCCACCTGTCTGATAAAAACAATGAATGTTTTGCATGAGGATACTGAACATTTACTCCATTTTCTGAAAATAATGATAATGCAGAATATGTGAATCTGACTTTGCCTGTCTCTGCTTGATCTCTTTGAAGAGAGAATTCAAATTTGATTTCTGTCATGTGACCTTTTCCTATAAACAGAGTTGATGCTATGCTGGCTCTGAATTCAGAATGGGTTGCAAGTGTTTGTTGGCTCGGTGTAAGAATTTGACAGGTTTGCACTGGTTCCCCCGAGATGCTGACAGAGCTAGATTGTGGCTGCAGGCGGTGGGTTGGCCATCAGCTCCGGACACATTAAGAATGTTTGTGTGTAACAAACTTTTTTCACGGGAGAGCTTTTACAGACATGAGGACGTTGGCATTGCTCATGGAGGTAATCTCCGACGAGAAGACGCTGAACGAAGCCCCAAATATATTTCCATCCCTACAGGGCAGCCAGTAAGTGTCTTAATAACCATGATCTTGTCTATCTTGCTGTCCTTTGTTATTTAAAGATGAATAAGAATAATTACTTTGATTATTAACAATGAGGTGATCGTAGACTTGTTCGAATAAACAAGGTGTTTTTTTATTTCAGTTTCACTTTAGCTGCTGGCTGGAAATAGGCCAACTGGAATTTTGCCAAGTGACCGCAGCTGAAGGAGGAAGTCTAAATATGGTCACTGGTGAGATGAATTTATCGTGACATCACAAAACAAGCAACAGCCATGCTTCCGGGATCTTCACACAGTCAGATTAGAAATGGCTATTCAGAGCAAATGTAGTTGTAATCAAAGTTATAGTTATGTTAAGCCTATAATTGCAACAATTTTTGTTAAATAAAGCTTATTAGAACATGATACCTATGTTTTATAGTGAGGAAATGCACATTGTTTTTGAACTCCAAAAAAAAAAAAAACTTTATTCAACAATTATATTTTGTTGGAAATGTAGCAGGTTGTTCATTAATTCTGGTGATGTTAACATTTCAAATAAAATTTATTGTGAATTTATTAATGTTTTAAAAAAATGTTAAAATGGCTATATCTTAAAATGTGCTTTATACATCAAACAATGGTTTGAAATAATCTTATTGTTCAGAATTTTCATTACAATCAGCTGACATATCTTGATGGGGTATTAATAAAGCTATTCTTGTTTTTGATAGTAGTTTTTGATCTGTCAGCTCTCCCATCAAATTTATGAATGTACATATTATATTTTAACATATAATAGATTTCTAAATTAACTTTAATATGATGTTATACACAACCTTTTTCAACATTTGAATTTGAAAGACCTACCAACAGAATGAGTTGCTAGCACAAGCTGAAAATATCAGTCATCTGGTTTAACTGCACCACTGCTAATGCATGCTTTTGTTCTCTTTACTATTGCAGCCTCTTTTTTGCTTTCTTGTATTGAGAAGCAACAGGAATTCAATGATTTTGAATGTATTGTATTCCTTTTTTATGTTTCAGGCTATAAGTGTAGCTTGTTTTCTCATGTTTATATCATAATTGTTAACATCAATTAATCAAATCTTTTTGGAAAGCCTGCATTACAAATAAGCATATTTCAACAAAACAGACGTAGAGATATTCAAGTTAGTGGGGTTTTGTTTAGGGGTGGGCTTAGATAGGAACCTTCTGTACAACCCATTTAGAGATATAGTCCTTCCCATTTGGAGCAGCCCCAAGAAACACCCAAGTAGGTTAAAAAAGTTTGAATGTGTTGTTGTGTCGTTTTTTGACCACTAGATGGTACTACTAAAACCATAAGCAACATGAAATATAAAGGGTTATCTCTATTTGCATTTAACCACATACATCAATGCGTCAGATCTTTTGTAATAATAAAAATGTCATGAATGTTGCGAAAATTCTAAAATTGTAATTAAAGTACACATAAAATATTTCATTTAATGTCTAATATGACATTTAGAGAGTTTTATTAAAAATTTACCTATGCCCTTAACTGGTCCAGACATTATTTTATTGAGCCTAAAATTTGTTTGCATTGCAGATGTGTGATAAAAGGTATGGCTGCGTATTTGTGTGTTAGAGCAAAGAGTAGGCTTACTGTGTATAATCATAATAATGCTTTACTGTAGGCATAATACCCAACTATCCATACTTATATTTATTATAGATTTTATTTGTTTAACGTGTTACATCTATCTAAATTCCCTTGCATAATCTGTATATTGCACATCTGTACATACAATATATTGTCTGTTGTCTTTTTTGTGTATTGTTTTCACATTTTTAATCACTTGTTTATTTTGTTATCTGTCTTGTCACTTGTCATCCCATCTGTGCACTGGATGCTTCTGTCACCAAGACAAATTCCTTGTGTGTGTAAGCACACTTGGCAGTTAAGCTCTTTCTGATTCTGATTATTATTATGCATAATCTGTTTTTCCATGCCAGCTGGATTCCAGAGGTTAGAGATTATGCTTTCTTTCTTTCTTTCTTTTTTTTAAGAAATACTTTTGCCAGTGCTCTGGGGTGTGTTTCCCAAAAGCAACTATGGTCGCAAGGTTCACCATTGCCAATAGAGTTCAATGGAACTAACAACCATAGTTAGCTAACAATGGTTTTGGGAAACACACCCCTGAGGTGATAGTTGCCAGAGAAAAATGGCTAAAATATGTAGGCCTATAGCTTTATTAAGCAAAAATGCAACCTTTCAAAAATAAATAAACAGATTTAGCACAGCTATTTTGTCATGTCAGTCACAATGCTGATTGCATATGCTGAACAAATAAACCCCCTTAACCTATTCTGCACCAAATACTTGACCTATAGCGATAGCACAGGTAGCATCAATATTGCTGCTCCCTATACACAGAGTCTATGTAGAGCACCTAAGTGGGCACCATCTCATCTTCACAGGGACATCAAATGCAGTTTCATCCAAGGAGGCCACCCTTACATTTAGTCTTGCATAGCAAGACCTTCAGACTGATGGCAGAAGGTCTGGGAACTTCGGCCGCTTTCAATGGCCAAGGCCTGCCCAAGAGGCTATGTGACTGACATATAAAGCAACCAATCACATTTCATTTTGTGCCATTTTGTTTTGTCATGTTAAGGGGCATGGTAATGTCCCCACAATAACAGACCAGTGTGTAAAACTCTTGGACATATTTAAAGATTCCCTGCCATGAACTTTAAATGTTTCACATACTCTGTCTGAGGCTGAGACTATCCTTACATAGTCTGTCATGATCACATTAATCCATGATTTTCTTAAGTAATCTGCATTACGAAAATATGAAATGATTAAAGATAAACAGACAAAATTATGATTTAAAAGAACAGCAATGAGATATTGAGCATATCTCACTTTTTTAACCGAGACTGGAAAGACCGGTAAGACCAGCAGAGAATTCCAAGTCTTAGCTAAAGTCACTTCTTTAATTTGTAGTTGGAAGGCTGTAACACTCAACAACAAGATCATACCCTAAAGTGCGGGGATTCATGTACTGAGAGAATGCAGTCTCTTGTGTGTCTTTTGTCATATTTGACAGCTGTTAAAGCAGGTAAGTCAGATTACAGCTTTTCTTGTTATTATGATGTGCACATGGGCCCCCTGACTATATACTACTCTGGGGCACGAGAGGGAGTATCTTGGGCACTTATTAATTTTCCTATCTCTGGCTAGATTCCATAAACTAATGCATTCAAAATACATGAGTAAATCAAATGAAAGTTTCAGTGATATCTTTATTTGATAACTTTGTTTGTTCCAACATGTTTGTATTTAATCTGAATATGGTCAGTTTATAGACAAAATGCTAAAACAGTGTTATTTTTTATCCATCAAAAAGGGGAACTAAAAAGGGGAACTTAATGTTTTACAGTGTTTTGAAACCTGTTACAAAGACTTTTTTGGTAAACCTATTATTTCTTACAAAATAATTTAATTATGTATAATGCCACTATACATTCTTTTTGGGGGGAGCAGATTTTTGTTTTTGATTCTTTATTTATTTGTTTATAGCAAGGGAGACAGATGGAATCAAACTATTTTTGGAAGGGTAGGTCTATGACATCATTGGTGACATTTGACGTGTATTCCTCTTTTACTAGCAAAGGTATACAGCAGACACATCAGCCTTGGGCTATAAGCCAGATTCTGCACATAATTTCCTCAATTTGATCACATAAATTGCTGAGCAAATCTGGTGGAGAGACAGAGAAGGTTAAAACATAATCCAGCATTCTATATTAAATTATTATTGTACGATATCAACATACATAATGCATATGTATGGGAAGTCTCTAAATCTCTATGGGAAGTTTCTAAGAAATAAAGCAAAGATCGCAACAACAATGGCATGTTTGCGTATAGGTTTGCGCTTTACAACAACACTGTTCCTCAACCAAGCTCTTGTAATTTCAAGACTACTGAAATGTTCTGCTGACAGGACTCTCAGTTGTGGCCAGGATCAAATTTCAATTTTGCCCTAACTTTCAGGACTACCACTGGAACAGCCCCTCCATACTTCTTTTCACTTTTTCACATTAAAGAACTGAGAACTGGGGACCCAAAATTAACAGCTATAATCAATTATCATCTTACTGGTGTATTTATTTTTTTAATGTATAGTTTAGCAAAGTTAGAATGTGTCTGCTTAGTCAGAAAATGTTATCCTTGTCCATGTTCCCACAGGTTCTCACTCGCTGATGGTTTTTGCCACATACATTGCTGGACAGACACAGTTTCCTGAGTTCACTCTTGTGCTGATGTTAGATGATGTGCAAGTGATGTACTATGACTCGATATCATTGAAAGCTGTCCACCGCAGTCAGAGTAATTCAGGCGATTACAATGGTGATGAGAGTATATTCAGAGAAATATATGACATCATGAAAGATCGAACATTTTATCTTAAGGACCACCAAAATTGCACAGATGGTAAGTGCAACCCTGTAAATTTTGGTATTGCCAGCAATAAAAAAAACCAGTATTAAGAGATTTGTTTATGCGTTTTTTGGGGGGCATCCTCTCATTTCTGGCAACATATCTTAGTGTTATCTAACATTTAACAAATGACTCATAATAGATTTTCTCAAGCTCTTTTTAGAGGCTAAATTATAATTAAAGAAACAACATTTGCTATTATATAATCATAAAAAAAGTGTTTTATTTCAATATGCCAGTGAAAACTAATCTGTTTGATTTCCATCCATTTTAAGGTTTGCATGTTTATCAGAAACGTGTTGGATGTGAATTGCTTGACAATGATCAGCCAGGCTTGTTTCTTTCATTGGATGCTTTTAATGGACAAAATACTGAAGAGTTCACCTTTGATGTGGTAAAAAGAACTATGCAAATTAATTTACCATGGATGAGAATAAAAGGCATGGGTCAGATGGAATGGCTTCATGTGAAGTTTCTATATGAACATGTTTATCATCCTGTTTGTATGAAGACTTTGCGGACACTCCTGGAAAAAGAAAAGAACACTGTGATGCGAAAATGTAAGTTAGCATTAGTTTAAATAAAAATAATAGTTCACCTATTATAGCACAAGAGTTGTATGAACTACTTTAGTAGTTTTAGTTTTAGTAGCTTTTTTTTTTTTTGTCTTTATTAGGGCTTGATGGGCTGTAACATTTTTTATTCCAGGTTTAACTATTTAAGATATAATCAAGAATATGAACATAAAGTAACTCAAAAAAGCATGACTGACAGTAAAGACTAAATGTTTGGGATGCTTTACAAAGACTCATATTACCATATATAAATAATTAATGCATAGAATTTTGTCACATTACTGTCCACTGTTTCTAACCTTCCTTTCTAAAGTAAAACCCAAAGTCAGACTCTTTAGGAGGCCTCTTACAGACTCTCAAGGGCTTCAGATCAGCTGTCTAGCCACTGGTTTTTACCCCCGTCACATTAACCTGACCCTGTTCAGAGATGGTCAGCCTGTGGATGATGATCAGATCACAGGAGGAGAGATTCTGCCCAACGGAGACGGAACTTACCAGATGAGGAAGAGTTTGGTGATCAGTGAAGAAAAACTACAGGATGCATATTACAAATGCACAGCAAACTACCTAAACCTGGACAACAAACTAGATATTGCTTTTGGTAAAGAAAACTAGCAAACAATCATTAGAACATAATTTTAAAATATATGGACAACATGTTGATTTCACGTTTATTTGTATAGCGCTTTTCACAATACAAATCGTTGCAATGCAGCTTCACAGAAAATGAAAGTTTCTACATTGCATATAGCTTATTGGTGGTGGCTATGTCAAGGTGACGTCCATATTGCAGAAATGTACAGTCAAAATCATGCAGTAAGTTAATGACATGCATTCAAACAAACAGTGAACGCTATTAACAGCAATGATTAAATGTTGCAATCAAATTTAGAAGATATGGTAGTATTGTACGTTGGTTCAGGGTTGTCGTCATCTGAGGTCCTCAGATTATATTCAAACCAAAACAACTAATTTTGTTCTAGTTGTAACAGTGCAAATCTGTTTCTTCATATAAGCTGTTTCTTCATATGTCAAAATCTAAATCTCAAAAGTTTAAACATTTGTTTTCTGACTGATTTTCTTTTTTCTGGTTTTTACAACAGATGAGGATCTAGAAAAATCTGACTTTGGATGCTCTGCTCTGTCACTAATTATCAGTGTGCTGGTGTTAATATGTGTGGCTGTTCTCATCATAACTGCACTCATCAGATGGAGGAAGAGACGAGCTGCTGGTAAATGATCTGTAGAAAGTTTTCGTTCTTAATGTGTTTAGAGAAAGGCAAGTAGGCAACCTGAAGTTTATTGCATCTGAGGAAAAAATAATATAGAAGATAAAATAAAAGAAGTTAACCTTTATCATAGTTTAACTTTTCTTCAGGACCAGGCTCCAGCACATCACATCAAAGTGGATATTCACCTACTTCAAGTAAGTTTATTAGTGTTTATTGGAAATGTATAAAAGGAACTTACAATACAATGTTATGTTTTTTTACATTCAGCAACAAAATATATTTAAATTACATTATATCTGAACTTTAAATTTTTTCTCTTTTTAGCTTCAGAACAAGAAACAACACAAAATACGGCCCCAAATTAGAATCTTATAAAATACTATTTCCTGCTACTACCCATTCAGGCAGATCTTGCAAGAGGGTTATGCCATTACAGCAACCATCTCAATATGTATTTGATTACAGTTCCAGAGAAAGTAATGAAAGACTTTTTGATATTTTCATGACTGCATTATACATGTCATATTATAATACAATTCCAAATAAAATTTTTCATTAAATGGTCAAATTTTACTGGCATGGATATCACTTTAAATGTGGAGAAAGATGACAAGATTTTTCTTGGATTCATTCATCTCAGAAACCTGAAATTTTAACAGTGCATGTAAACTTTTTACAACCACTGTATTTGTAGGACAACTTTATGCATAACTAACTAATGGCAAAAGAGAGAGAATAGCCTATTTAAATAATCTTGATTTCAGTCAATATTTCAGTAAATAATATTTCAGTAAAATTTCAATCCCCAGTAACACTTTAGAATAATGGTTCGTTGTTAACAAATAACTATGCAGGAAGTAGTAGGTAGTACTGCATTAACACTGAGCTTAATCAGAATCAGAAGCAGAAGAGCTTTATTACCAAGTATGTTTGCACACACAAGGAATTTGACTTGACGACAGGAGCTTCCAGTGCAGAAGAAAGTACAGACATAGTGCAGACATACATGATATTGAAGACATACATAGGAATAACACAATAGGGATGGAATATAGCACTAATATAAGAAAAAAAAACAAAAAAAAAAAAACAGAAATTAAATAAAGTACTATATACAGAAATAGAAATATAGGAAAAAAAATTAATTGTTTAAATAAATGTACAGATATGCTATAAGTGTACAGACATGTTATTTACAAAGTGTGCAGTTTACAAGTGTTGTTGACTAATATGGAAGCAACATTAACTAAGCAGTAAGTAATAGCAAATACAGGACAAAAGTAGTTCCTTTGCAGGTATTCAGTAATTACAAAATAAAAATATTCGCATTGAGAACTACTTGCTAATTAGGATCAATTAATAAAGAATAACCACTTAATTAGTAATCACAACAGTAACATGTCTAAAAGTAAACTGTTATCTTGTTTTATTCTTAACATGGTCGTAAAATGTCTTTTTCAGAAGCCTGCACCTCAAATGGTCTCTTTGCAGAAACTAATTTATGAATATTTTATTCCCCCAAATAAGTTGGCTACAGGCTGAGATTATGACTATTATACTCTTACCAAAGAGTAGTTTATTTCAAACTTAAATAATAATAATAATGATAATAATTCATTTAAAATTTTAAAACTATGAAGTGATGCTGGCAAGCCCATGACTGAATTAGTTCACTATTATGAGCTGTATTCAGTTCAATATGTCTCCAACTCCAAAACATCTAGATAGTGAGAGTATCCTGAGAAAAACTTCTCTTTAGGATATGAATATAAACAATGATGGTCTGTTGTCAAAAACAATTTGCATCCTTAATAAAGACATTGTGTTAAGCACAAAACAACATCTTCCAGATTACAATGTCAGTTAGGCTAGAATATCACCAGGGCCTCAGAAATGTACGGCTGTACAGTATATGTCAGATTTAAAATATATTAAATTACTTAATAAATTAATTGTGAAATCAATGTCAACCCCTCACAAATTACTCAAGCATTACCTTGTCAGCCCACAGGAACCACTAGTGACCTGGACCATTATTTTGAAGTGAAAAACATGTTAACCCTTCAGTAATTACTCAAGCATTACCTTGTCAGCCCGCAGGAACTACTAGTGACCTGGACCATTATTTTAAAGTGAAAAACACATTAACAAGTTAAACAACTTAGCCCATCACTAATACTCAAGTGGACTGACAAGGTAACTCTTGAATAGTTAGTGAGGGGTTAATGTGTTTTTCACTTTAAAATAATGGTGAGCAGTTAATATTAAAATATTAGTGAGCGGTTAATTTGTTTAACTTGTTAACATGTCTTTCATTTTAAAATAATGATCCAGATCACTAGTAGTTCTTGAGGGCTGACAAGGTAACGCTTTAGTAATTACTGAAGGGTTAACTTGTTTTTCACTTTAAAATAATGGTCCAGATCACTAGTAATTCCTGTGGGCTGACAAGGTAACTCTTTCATAATTAGTGAGGGATTGACATCAATTTCACAAGTAATTTAATACGTTTTTAGACATGTTACTGTTGTGATTAGTAATTAATTGGTTATTCTTTATTAATTGATCATAGTTAGCAAGTAGTTCTTAATGAGGATATTTTTATTTGGTAATTATTGAATATCTAATAAGAAACTACCTTTGTCCTAAATGTGCTATTTACTTACTGCTTAGTTCATCTTGCTTCCATATTAGTTAGTAGCATTAAGCTCAGTGTTAATGTTGTACTACCTATTACTTCCTGCATAGTTACTTGTTAACAACGGACCATTATTCTAAAGTGTTACCCAATCCTCTATGATGCCTCATTGTCTATGTTCATCATTGTGTGTGTGTTTTGAGTGGTATTTCTTTGTGCAGTTGATCAGGGTTGTGGGGTGACAAAGCAACTCCACAGGAATACACACACACACACACACACACACACAATAAAATTTAATTAAATTAAATGAAAAAGAGAAAAAGACGTGATCAGAATCATTTACCTGTTGAGTGTGTGCAGACAGTTTGTGTAGTTTGATGGTTGCAACTCGTGAGCTTCAGTAAATCAGTAATGAGGTGCTATGATGGTTTGAACAAAGAACCATTTCAGGATAGAAAGGTTCTTTAGGAAGATATGGTTCTAAAAAGAACTGTTACTGTGTGTAAAAGAACCTTATCTTTTTTAGTGTATTATATGAAATGAATAACATCATAAGAGTTTTAAATCTTATGAATCACCTAAGATCACCTTGACAGAACGTTTATTTACAAAAAAGAGGGCCTTAGCAAACTTCCAATGAGAAACAAAAAGAAAAGAAAAGAAAAAACCCTTCTTTACAATGCTACAATACCAAGATATCAATAGACATCATATTTCTTATTTTAACTAGTTCTTTTAGTTTTATTGAATTGAGGACATATATCTTATGAAACTAATGGAGTTACAAAATTAATTGTGATTAATTACTTAAATCTACTGTCATGGACAATGGGGTCTTTGGAGTCAAAAATATTGAGAACCACGGCCATAGTAGATACACTGTACACATCTTTGGATGGCCATTATTACATACAACAAACTACAATGCTAAACTATATTACTTTTTTGTTTAAAAACAAAACAAAAAATATAAAAGTTTTAAGTTGTTCCTCAGACAAATCAGCCCTTTGGAGAAAAAAAAAACTATTGAAGGTAATTGGTCACAACAAGGCTACTTTTGGCATATAGGAACATGCATTTTTCTGTGGCAGTATCGGATGTCTTGGGAGTGAAAATGGAGTTCAGTCTCCGTTGGGCAGAATCTCTCCTCCTGTGATCTGATCATCATCCACAGGCTGACCATCTCTGAACAGGGTCAGGTTGATGTGACGGGGATAAAAACCAGTGGCCAGACAGCTGATCTGAAGCCCTTGAGAGTCTGTGAGTGTCTTCTTCATGAGTCTGACTCTGGGTTTCACTACAGAGAAGGACAAAAAGTCTTACTGTAGCTTACTGGTTTTTTTTTTCTTTTTTCTCAGCAGTCATGAATTGTCAGTCATGTTCTTTTCTGTCTTTTCTATTTAGTAATTCTCTCACCTTTTCTCATCATGTTGCTCTTTTTTAAATTCAGATGCCGTCTCAGAACTTTAATGAAAATAGGATGATAAACATTTTCATACATAAACTTTACACTAAGCCATTTTAGTTGGTTCCGTATTATCATCCATGGCATTTTCATCTGAATATCATGTCTTTCCATGTCAAAAGTGAACTCCTCCATATTTTGTCCACTGAAACCATCTGAGAAATGTAGTGGACATGGTTTATCATCTCTGAAGAACTTGTACACCTTCACATGAATGGAAAGATATTAAATACTCTTTATTCATCATATTCATATTCACATTACTCATATTGCACAACAATAAAAGGACTTTTTAGGATTATTCTCTCTAGTACATGTTGCTTCCTCAATTCTACATTTAAATCTCAAGGAAATAACAATAATACATAGAAGCTACATCTGTTATTAAATGTTTTGTGTGTTAATACTTGTCACGAACAGTGTTGCCAACTAATTTTCAGGAAAAGTTGCTAAAGGCAGGTCGATTTGCTGCTAAATGACGCTGTGATGCAAAACTCCATCATTGCGTAGAATACAGATTGAAATTACTCAAATCTCAGCAAAGAATATTATTTGAAATATGTTCATTTAGATTTGTTTGTAAAAATAAACATTTAATATATATTATTTGTAAAAGCAAAATGAACACATTTATATTATATTTTTATTTTTAAATAAAACATTGGATTGTTGAAAAGTTACACATTTTTGATCAATTACATTTTGTGTGTTCTCCAAATAACTAGTAAAACTACACATGATTAACAATTACAGTTTTAAGCTGTGAACTGGTAAGTTAAATGCTACGCTCTAAGGAAAGTCCATAAAATAGGGCACAGTGTACTTCATATGTTACTATGAAGGAATTTTCACCAGCATATTTTAAATGACACAATGCATTTTGATAGATAGACAGACAGACAGACAGAGACAGAGAGATTTTGATATAAGGTCAACAGTGTACCTAACTGATTAACAATTAGAGGAACAAACTAACAACTAATGTGTTTCATAAATGAAGTGCAACTAGCAACTTGATTCACATTTGCTGTGTGTACTGCTAGGTACTGCTTAGTAACTGCTTGGTTAAGAGGAAAAATGCATGCCTTTTTATTATTTGAGTCAATTTTCAAAAGTTGCCAAATACATTTTAAAAATAGCTAAATTTGTTGCTAGGTGCTTTTTGGAGAAAAAAGTTGCTAGGGTAGTCTGAAAAGTTGCTAAATCTAGCAACAAAATTGCTAAGTTGGCAACACTGGTCACGAATCTGGTTCTTGCACTTCGGGACAATCACCACCAGAGGTCACCCACTCACAGTATTGACTCTTGCACCACATTACTGTTGCCATTTCACCATCGGACTGCATTTCCCATAATCCATTGCACTGATGACACAGCTGATTCTCATTCACACACACACACTACTTAAACTATGGACGTCCTCTGTTGTATTGCCGAGTATTGTATAGCGTATATCACTCTCCAAGCGATAGCTACAATTACGGAGCCCTCTCTGTTTTCATAGTCTTGCCTTGCCTTGTTAGTTTATCCTGTGTTTTGATTCTTGCCCGTGTTTCCTGGATTAACCCTTAGCCTAGCCCTTTGGACACTGTTTGCCTCTCGTTTGGATTATTGCTCATGTACCTGGATTATCTCTCTGCCTTGCCCTGTTGGATATTGTTTGCTGATCGTCGACCCACGCTTGCTCTACGGATTGCTCTGTGTCTTGCCCCTGCCATACCTGTTTGCTGTTCACTGACCCTGCCTGTATATGACCATGTTTTATAATAAAGCTTCGCAAATGGATCCGCACGTCTCGTCAGCCCCGTAACAATACTGTTATAGAGGCTAGAGTTCTCACTGTGTGTGATTTAAGTGTCCCTTAAGATAAAATGCTCGATTTGTCATGCTGTTTGTTATACACATCACGAAATACTGTATCACCATCATTTTGCTCTTCATCATGGTAGTTTTAATCACTCTGATTGTAAGTATAAACATTCTTTCAGGTATTTAACTCTGGTGTACAGACATACTCTCTTAACATTATTGTCTATTGTTCCTCAGCAGCAACTCAAAGTTCATTTGGCACATTTTCAGCAGGGAACAAAGTGAACTGTTTTTCACCTACTTGCGGAAAACAGACAACAATGTGTGAGACAGAACAGACAGTGTAGCCTAAGCAATAAGAAAAACTAGCTACTGTAGCTAGCTAACTAACTAACAAAAATCTTTGGCTCAGCCTAATTAAATTGTTGACAGTGGTCCTAACTGAACGAAGCAAAGCCAAATGAGATCAATCAAATAACTCAACGGAATCACTGTGAGTTCACCAATAGCCAGCAGTGGAACGCACTAGCCTGCTAAATGCAAATTTAACATGTTCTTGGCAGCAAATACAAGGATGCCACTTACTAGGCTAGTATTTTCACAGTAAAGTGCCCAGTAAACACTCTTCACCACAGTGGTAAACACTGAAACTTCAACATTCTGTAACAAAGGACATTTAGGTGGCGTTTGAAACAAACATTAGCAGAACGTTAAACAATTCTCCGCTTTTTTCACCTTGCTCCAGAAGACATAAAATATTGCTTAATTTCAACATAGTTTCTTCCCATAAAGTCCTATGAAAGGCATGCTCAGAAATATTAAAGAACTAATTAGAATTAAGAATTATGTTTAGAAATGTAACATGAGCCACAGATGCACATCTCACTGTTTTTCCAGCATCTCACAACCCCGGTGAACTGCAAAACAGCTTTTCAGTGATGCTTTATCTTAAGGGGAAAGTGAAAAGGGCTCAATATTTTTATTACATTGTACATTATACATTATAAAGGTGTGTCATGTAACACTAGATGTGAAAAACACACATACACTGTAATTGCTTTGAAAAAAAATGTAAATGTAAATTGTTAATGATAACTTTTATTATGATAATATTTAAAAAAAACAACTCATCATCATTGTGGTTCACTCAGTCTTAATTTTGAGCAGTGTGTCATCAGAGGTGCATTCTTCATAAGAGAGATGCATTCTTCATCAGTGAGTGAGAACCTTTGGATACACAAGGACAGGCATATAATATTAGTCAAATTAGATAATGTCAAATTAGATCATTACTGTGCATATGACTGTACATTCCTGCTAACATCTACAGAAAGTTATTTTATTTTTGTTTGTTAATTTGTTTACTTTAACTGCAATAGACACTGACTGCAAGGCATTCAGCTCATTTTGAACACTCAAATGCTGTGATTCCCTTCTTGGACCTTCAAGGATACCTTTACCGATCCACAAGTACAGTACCTAACAAGGCAACATCCATGTATGTTAATGAAAATTATCATATACACCAATTATTGTTATTACTTACTGTTTTTACTTACATTTACTGTTTAAATTTGCTGAGCATTATAGCCGACAGACTGTTGAGAGCATGAATGCAGTGATCTCATCATTGCACTTTCACAAATGCTTGAATCATACAGTGCAAACACAATGTAAATAAGAGATTCACAGTGCAGTGTAGACTGCGTTATTGAATATACTGTAAACTTGTGCTGTGCTCTAGCAAGAGAGCATTCTTTGATCACTTTCTGTAGGTTATCTAATTTTAATAACCGATTATTTTCATGCTATTAAGAAACAGTTTACTGTTACCATGTACTTTACCATTAAGTTACTGGCTCGATTTAGCCTACTCGCGCATAAACAGCAATAAATTATTTTGAGACAAAGAGCATCTGGCCCTACACAAATCATTACGTATCAGAAATCACTGATCGCAGATTAGGCATTAGAATGAACATGGTTGCTTACATGTTGTGGTATTACTGTCAGGTCCATATCTTACAGTAGACTTCTGTTTGCAAAGCCTGCACTGAAACTGTGACTGATTAACCAAAGAATCCACAGTGAAGTGTACAAAACAAACAAAGAATGCTTTACTGAGACAACCACATAGTTGAAAATAAGCAATTTCCACTTATTAAAATCCTCTGGAAGGTAATGCTATTTTTAGTCCAGTGATCCTGTATTGCTCTTCTCTCCTTGTCATCTCACTCATGCTCCAGTGGGTGGGGCCAAAGATGCAATTATACTGAAGTACAGTAGGCATTGATCTGATTCTGCAGAGGTGGGCTTTAGTTGCACAAAGATGTCATAATGTGACAAAATCTGAAAATTAGTTTTCTGAGCTTGGTTTCAATAAAAGCTGTTTTTGGACCAACAAAGAAGTTTTGAGATCTGAATCTTACAGGATGCTGTTATAGTAAAATGACCTCTTACATGGCAAAACATCAAGGAAAATTTGATTTCTCAATTCATGACCCCTTTCAATTCAAAGTACAAACTTGATTAACCATTAACTTTTCACTCAAGCAACATTGTTAATGTTTAAATTAGCCTACTATATTTTCATTGTTTACTTTTTTGAATGTTGACTTATGTAAATGTAGCAGGTTTAATAAAAATAACAAAAAATAAAATACTTGACACAAATTGTGTAATTATAAGACATTATGTGTAAAAACTTTCAACACACTTTCTGTGTTATCAGGAACAACACATTGGTTGAGTTAAAAGTAACACAAAATGTGCTGTCCTTAGACACAGAGATGTGTTAAGAAACAACACAGGTTGTGTCGTTTTCAACACATCCTTTTTTCAAGATAATAAGAAGCCTAAACTTTTCTTGTCAGTTGACTGCATCGTTGAGTTAATAAATTATAGACTTCAGGGCGAGGTGTCAGAAACTGGTTTGGGGAAGTACCACTATTAAAAATATGAAACTGAGCAGGCAGATTTGGTTTCTTCAAAAACAATAAAAAGTGTTGTAAAAATAGTCAAGCCTAACTATATGAAAATATGCAATACTTGTTTGGAAAAAATGGATTAATTTACTCAATAAATGCTTTTATTGTGTGTCTGTTGACATGCTTTACAGTCACCAAAGCAGGTAAGAAGAATTACAGTTATTTTCCTTTAGAGCATCTATTACATATCAAATAATTGTGCAATCAATTTTGAAGGTTTATGTGGGATAATCTATGTAGTGAGACTACATATTAAGGCTGGACAGTTTGAATCCCTGATACTGTCTGTCCAGCAGAGGGCACTGTGGGGTTGGAAGAATAAAGGATGGCTAGGTTCAAAAGACCACAGGAGTTCGTGTGCTGTTTTACCCACGCAACAAACTAGTTAATAGGACATGGTGTCAGAGTAGGATACTCTAAGAGGCTTGTGGAAGTTTTTTTTTTCTGAGGGCAGGTGAAGTTTAAGCAGTAAGTGAGGCCGCAAGTCATGGAACAAGCGGCAGGAGGAGCTCCACGTGATGCAACTGCCGGGGGGGGGAGAGAGCCGCCCGTGCCGGTGTTGTGCCGATTTTCGACTCCCTGTCAAATTATTACTCCTCTCGTTGAAATCGCTACCTGATTGCCTAATCCTAACCCCTCCCCCACACCTAACCCTAAACCTACCAATACTAGGGGAGTAATAATCTGGCGGGAGTCAGAATTCAGCACTACACCGGGCCCGTGTGCTACATTTAGCATCCAGCCACCTGAGCCATTCAACTTCTCCAAACCCTATGAATGGGAAAAATGGATTAGACAGTTTGAACGTTTCCGTCAGGCCAGTAATCTTCACACTTCCTCGCAAGACAATCAAATAAATACTCTCATGTACTGTATGGGCGACGAAGCGGATGACATTTTAAAAGGACTAAATTTGACAAATGAAAACATGCAGCGATACGACACAGTGAAGGAGGGGTTTCACGCGTTCTTTGTTGTAAAGAAATGTAATCTACGAAAGAGCACGCTTCAACATGAGAAAACAAGGGGAAAACGAGTCAGTCGACTCTTTCCTCACTGCATTGTTCTCCTTGGCAGAGCACTGCAAATATGGACCATTGCACGACGAACTCATCAGAGACAGGTTAGTCGTTGGTTTGAATGATTTACGTCTGTCAGAGCGAATGCAGCTAGATAAAGATCTAACGCTGGAAAAAGCTATCGATATGGCAAGACAGACTGAAGCAGTGAAGCAGCAGCAGAGTAACCTGCGTGGTGAATGTGCTGTTAAAACACCTGGCTCTGTGGACAGAGTCATAAGTAGAATCAAACCATCTCAAAGCAGGCAGAGAGTTAAAAGTGGCCATGGAACTAAAGAAAAATTTAAACAGTCACAGTCAAGATGTCATAAGTGTGGAAAAAGCCCATCTCACCCAAAGGCTCACTGCCCTGCAAATACAGTACTGTGTCATGCCTGTGGGAAAAAGGGTCACTACCAAAAAGTGTGTGTTTCATCCAGAAAGGTGAATGAGATCCAAGAGCAGGACCCTGGCATATTTTTAGGCACCGTGATGGCGGAGGGCGATCCCTGGCTGATTGACATTAAAATCAAAGATTGCGAGGTACAGTTCAAAATTGACACTGGTGCTGATGTCACTGTTATGCCAGACCATATGTTCCATGAGATTTTCAAGGATGAAAAAAAACCTGCACTCCAGAGAGCGACTAAGCCCTTACTTGGACCGGGATGCTCACCACTCAATGTGATTGGAGTTTCGAACATGCTACTCCAGAAAGGTGACAAGCATACATTAGAGGAAGTGTATGTTGTTAAGAGTCTGCATTCGGCATTGCTAGGCAGACCTGCCATCACCAAACTGGGTCTTGTGACACGCGTTGATGACATAAGCATTCACGCTTTGCAGGAGCGCTATCCAAAGTTGTGCAGTGGGCTAGGACTGATACAGAGACCGTACACTATTAAACTGAGCACAGGAGCTGTCCCATTTTCGCTCAAAACTCCACGGCGCATCCCTCTCCCACTCATGCCTAAAGTTAAATATGAACTGCAACGCATGGAGCGTTTAGGGGTCATAAGCAGGGTTGAAGAACCCACGGAGTGGTGTGCAGGCATTGTTGTAGTGCCTAAAAAGTCCGGTGACCCACGAATCTGCATTGATTTAACAAAGCTCAATGAATCAGTGCGAAGGGAGAAATACATTCTTCCCTCTGTTGA
>JAFVLL020036024.1:0-35188 GCA_021397915.2 Tor tambroides | reverse complement strand
GAAAAAGCTAGAAATAACTGATTTCAAACCATTTTTTATTGGTGAAAATACTTGTCAAGTCACCTTTATTATATAGCGCTTTTAACAATTCAGATTGTGTCAAAGCACTTAACAGTATCAAATACTGTGGCCTAAGACTTTTGCACAGTACTGTATATGTATATGTATATGTATATGTATATATATATATATATATATATATATATAAATCAATTTTATATTGTACAATGTATATCCACATATATATGTAGCCTGCTAAGAAGAGGTCCAAACAATAAAAAAAAAAAAAATAATAATAAAAAAAAAAAAAAAATCTAATATCTATTACTTTCATCTAAGTTATTTATTGTGTTTGATGTGGTTTTGAGGACGGCACACTTGACATTGCTGGAGGATCTTACCCTTACTGCTGGAGGATAAGAGCATCTTTAGAGAGCGTCACATGTTTGCTGGGAGTGACAAATGACTGTACAGACTATGCAGAAAGCCTGTATATGGAGATGGCTTGGGCATGTTTTATGACAATGACTAACCTTAGGCATGTGGTCGCTCGTTGAGAATATTATGAATTCATTAACATTAAAACGAGGTTAAAAACAAATTAGTGCACATATGCACTGATTTTTTTTTATTTCACGGAAATTATCAGTGAGAAGTTCTTCTGTATGAAAAAATCTGTATATATAGACCCAGTGTCTTTATTTATGACCTATACATTGATATGAATTTGTGCATAAAATCTGCTCACAAATGCTTTCATGAACAGATCTTAAAATCTTGAATTTGGACAAAAATGTATTCTAAATTTAGAACTGGAACGAACATGTATGCAAAAATCACATTTTCCTGATGACCCCATAAACAACTATACTGTACGGTACTCAATAGCATTTTATTACGTTTATTACTAGTATTTATGTACTATTATTTCCAGCAGTACACATATTATTGCAGTTCTTATGAAATATTACAACTGTATATTGCTATATGTGACTGAACATTTGTTGGTTGATTCAATTTTGCCCGTGCACAGACCTTCTGCGGCAGTCAGAGCCGTTGGCTTTATCACTGCACAGTGCACACACAATTATGTGGTCAAGAAGCTCAAGTTTGTGGACCCATTTAATGATCATTTTGCTCCCATGCAAGCTTTGCTTCACATTTGCTCTCGCTTGCATTTTAAGTCATTATTACTGTTTTATGCACAGTAATTATTAGAATGTGTTTTCATGTTGTTGTTGTTATTACCAGAAACCATCTTGGCGATGCAAATGTAATTGAACACTGCAATTATTCAAGCACATCTCCAGCCTGAGCAGTGTATGAATATTCCTCCCACACTCTCACAACGGAGCGGAGAGGAGTTATTTCAGGGAGCGTGGCGGTAGACCTTTCCCAGCGGTGTTCGCAGCCCCCTCCTTCCTCTGGAGGAGAAAATATCCATCTCTCCTCTCCTCCTCTCTCACTAGTTTGTTATTACCTCTATCTAAGCCACTGGGTCCATGATTTGAGAATTAGTAAGCCTGCTTTACGGGCTGAAGCTGCTTTATCTGCTGTGTGTGTGTGCTATAATAAGAATGTGTGCTGTTTGCCGCTCCTGTGTGGAGTTCCTTTTTCCTGCGAGGAGGAGGAAGTGACCTACATAGCCGCCACCTCAGTGTTTGAGTGCTGGATTTGCATTTTGAAGAGTGAGGAAGAACAACACGACTGCTCTCCAAAAATGATGCGGCGTAATGCGGTTTAGAGGCACGGTGGTGCTGCGCGAAACAAAGGCTGAAGCTGATAGAAAGCTTCTCGGGTTCTTTCTGTTATTGTGCCTTTGTTGGGCTGCTAACATTGAGAGATATCCAGCTGATTTGATTAATTGGTGAGAAAATGAATGCAGGTTGTTGTTGGATTTCCTGCATGTATGGAAGGATGATCATAACAAACATAGGAGGTACCGGAGCTCATTATCACAAAATACACCCTGGCATCAGCATTTTAAGATATAGGTCTGCAGATGCAGATGGATGTCTTTAGTCGTCTCGCTGTTTTTTCAGTCTCTCACAGCATGAGCACTGCGTTTTTAAACATCATTTCAAGTTAAAAATAGCTTTTAGTATGGTGAGACTCCTACATTCTGTTGCAGCTTCTAGCTGTTTTTATTTCAAGATCATTGTGTAACCATAGTAGAGCTATGCAGCAAAGCCAATGATTAAATCTGTAATAATAGCAATGACAAAATTATTCATATCTGTATTTTATTCATATAAGTGTTATTTTGGTGTCACTGATATACTATTATAGTTTGGGTTAATATTTCAAATGAGATTTTATCTTTTTGATTTTCTGCTTTCATTTTATTTTTAGTTGCATTTTAGTCATTTTGTTACTATTTTATTTTATTTTATTTTATTTTATTACTTCAACCTCAAATGTATTTTATTTTATTTCTGTTTATTTTATTTTAAATAATAATTTTTTAAATAGTTTTAGGGCCGGATTTACTAACAGCTTGCACCAGCACAAACCATCTTTAGGTGTTAAAATAGTACTGTCAGGATGTATTAAAGATGCGCAGTGAAGAAGCGCTGAAAAGGTGTGGACACAGTTATTTTTGTGCCTGACCTTATTGAATATGCGTTTGTAGGAGTTTCCCTTTCATATGCAACATTTATGGGAGGAGTACTAAACTTGTCAAATTACTAGTATTTGTGCCATTATTTAATGCTCCAAAAAAGCATGTCTTAAAGCAGGCGCTAATTTGCGCTGCTCTTGGTAGATTGCGCTGGTCATTATGGAAATGCTCTGGCTGCGTCTGTGTTCTTTAATGTGTGCATTGTCAATAAATCACATGCAAAATTTTACCCTCCCATCAGTGCTTTTATGGAATTGCCCTCTAATGCTAATTTGCCCTGTTTAGTAAATCTGGCCCTTAGTTTTTAGTTTTGTTTAATGATTAATAACCCTGATTCGGATAAAACTGGATGTGAGCGGGGCTTAAACTGGACATTTGTCAAAAATACTCAAAAAAGCCTATTTTGCATGTAATTCTTTCCCCCTCATAGATTCATAAAAGAATGATGAATTCAAAAAAACAAACAAACAAACAAACAAAAAATCTGTAAATATTTCTAATTAAAACAATAATATTAAATTATAAAAAGAAAAAGTTGTTCAGTAAAGAACATATATGTACAACTTTTTCTTTTTACCATTTACCAGATATTACCAGATATTATCTATCATTTTCATGTTGGTCGGATGAAAATTAGCTTCGGTAAGCAATGTATCTGCCATGACATTAGCAAAATTTCAGCAAAATTTTGTGGGCAAAAAAGATACATTGTCTGGTATTAGCAATAGCGATGCATGAAGCACGGCTCACACTGAAGTCACTTTCAAAACAAGCAGCTTCCTGTTGGTCAGTGTGGAGAATCTGTGTGATCAACTTGAAAATGAACGAAATCTGCATGGGATTCCCATTGGAATAACTGGATTTCAACTGCAAAATTTGGCTAAAAGACAGCAAATGTGACCATAGCTTTAAAAAAGCTGGCCGAAATAAGGCAGCATAATTATGCAGTATAGTTTCTGCTGCTGTCCAGCAGTCTGGTTAACTGTTAATAAAAGTGTCGTGTCCCTGCAAAACATCTGAGACTCTGCCAGCTCTCAAAGCAATCCCATAAACACAGCAAGGGCACTCGTCTAATCCGGTGTGTCCTAAACAACAGCCTTCTTTCCATAAATTCAGTGTCTCTTCATCCCTGTGAATGCATCTGCATATTGTTGGCTTTTCTATACGAACGTGAGCCGCATTTAGCACTTGGCATCAGTTCGCCGAGGATTAATAGGACTCAAGTTTTATGACGGGTTCTATCGGGTAAATGAGCTTAGAGCTAAGCTAACTGAATAGGATTCATATGAATTTTAATAGGAGATCCGTTAGTATGTGAAATGAAGGCAGGATAATGTATGCCACGCACAAGCAACCGAAAACCACCGGAGTCATTGTGTTAATTCCACATAATAAACAGGAAATCATGTAATATTCATGAGAATGTTTGTGGGTGAAAGCCATTTGTATTTCTCTCCCAACCACGCACTTTGAAGCGAGAGGCTTAATGGAATAATTTTTCAGATCTTTGACATGTACAGTACTGTCTCGCTTTATGTTTTCGCATCAGTAGCAAATGTGCAGCGGCTCTGTAAATGGCTTTGGGACATCAGTGAAAAGTCTCAGTCAAATAACACTCACATCACTCTGAAAAGACACTTTCGTGACACTGAACTCCATCACACGTGTTTGAAAGACATTAGGCCTACTTGTGTATACTGTATGTATATATAGCTGATAGATGATCTGAGATATTTCTATTCATTGGCATGTCAAACCAGGGTGAGCATATCCTTCTGGTCCCAGTGACTTTGTCAATGTGTTTGTTCTTAAGCGTATTGCTTTATGAAGTGCTGTAAAGCCAAAGGCTGACTTAAAATGTACTTTAAAGGGGTCATGAACTGAGAAACCAAAATTCCCTTGATCTTTTTGACAGAGAGATTATTGTACTATAAAAACTTCCTGTTAGTTTCAGAACTCAAAACTTTGTTGCTTGTCTAAAAACAGCTTATACTGAAGGCAGTCTTTTGGAATGTTCTACTCTATGATGTAATAGTGTGGATAAGCGCCGCCTCCACAGATGATCATCAACGCATGCTTCTACAGCACTGCCTGTTTAGCCCCTGTTTTTTTTTTTTCTAATCAGTTATTCTGTATGGTAAAATCTGATGGCAGCTGGTTTTGCATTGTTTGTAGCTGGTAAAAGTTGTTCATTGGCTGGTATATGGTGTTTTAGGTGGCTGATCTGCTCAATTACCCGGTATATCACCTTGGCTAAATTGGTGAGGACCTGGTTGAGACAGTCACAACTAATTAACCCAACAACAAGACATCAAAAGCTAGTATGACCTGCATTTTGCATCCTTTTTAAAGGTCAAAGGCGTTGTTTTCTGAAATTGCACGGGAAATAGCATTCAGGATATTATTTAAAAATGATCATTTTGTGATCCACAAAATAAGTCATACAGGTTTGTAATGACATGAGGGTGAGTAAATGATGACAGAATTTTCATTTTTCATGGAAGAGGTTTTTTTTTTTTTTTTTTTAAGTAAGCAACAATAGAATGTTCAGCCACAATTTTATAGACCTTATGTAGCTCCAGCCATTTTCAGCGCTGCACTCAACAATGTCTCAATGATAATTGAATTTCCACAGAGTGAGGGTAAGATACTACAGATTTATGAATGAACCACTGCTTTTGTGTTGTAAAGTTTTGGAGTAAATAATGACAGAATTGATTTTTTTGTGTATTAACTATCCCTTTAATAGCTATGATCTGCCTAGTGTTTTTGTCTAGTATATTTTCAGCAGTACTCAAGCAGCAGATTGTTGTGCTTGAGTTTGTTAATGCAGGGACGGGAACTAGAGGACAGAAGCAGCGGTGTGTGCTGTGTCTTTGCAGGGCCCTTCAGAGGCTTTTAATTGTTTTATCTGACAGACAGCACTGAGAAGTGGACTAAATTTTTGTGCCTGCAGTGCACATTTGGGTGCTGGAAGATCAGAATGAGCCGAAAGTCCCTGAGGTGACCATATGTGTGAGAGATAACGCGGCCGTTCAGACTGACTTTCACTGCTAGTTTGGCTGCATGCTTTGCTTATTTTCACATACACCCTGGAAAAACACAGGACAGAAGAGCCTGTCAGGTGCAGTCAGCTGCTGTTTGTAAACCCATATTGTAGGTCAGCTGACTTTAACAATCATGTTTTTATCATTTTTAAGTTGATTCTCTAAAATGCGATCAAACACAGATCATCTGTTAGATTTGGCAAAAAAGTGCATCATTATTTTGTGCAAATATCTGAAAAACATCTTAAATTAATACAAATTCCAATAATAATAAATATGTGAGTAAAATATTAAAATATTAATTTATATTAATTAAATATAAAAATAAAATAATTTAATTTAAAAAATCAATATAAAACATTTACTAAGAATAATAAACGTTTTATTTCTTAACCCGCAAGTCATGTGTTCATTAAACAGCATTAGAGGACAGTGAACATGAAAATATATTTATTGAAATGTTAACAAAATCTCACGGGATTTAATGTTTGGGAATTCATTTAGAATATGATTTACTTTAAAATAATTTTGAAACATTTGATCAACTATGTTCCCTACACTTTAATCTCAATATCAGCATATCATTTAAAATGCAGTAGCAGTATATGTTTTTTTTTTGTTTTGTTTTTTAATCACAATGAGTGACAGCATTTATTTTTGTCACAATCAGATCCATGCATGAATTTTCTGAACTCTGAACTTAATCCATGAAGTCTGAACCTTTTTTTCACACAGGGGACTGTGTGATTGATTGAGTTATGTTATTAATGTTCAATATGTTGTATAGAAGTTAGTATACTTCTTCAGTGAAGGCTTCTGAGAAAAAACAAATAGTGGATTGCCAGCGTTTGCAAGGTTCTAGGCATCATAATTCCAAAAAAAAAAGAAAAAAGTTTGGCAATAAGCATAAATAGCCTGGCTGTTGTTTTAATGTTTGCCAACAAATCCTTTGAGCACATCTGCATATTCCGCTTTGAGTGAGTCACTGAAATATTTCAGTGTTTATTACTTCTGGATGGAGGGGAACAAAGTTTGTACAATATGTGCCAGACTTTATGCAAATGGTTAAATGTCTAGTTTGTGAGATAATGGGATATAACCCTAGAAGCCTTGTGGATTACTGCTGTACTCCAGGATATCTTCATGTACTGTAGTTGCAACAGTGTGTTTCAAAACAAAATGATTGGAAATCTTACAAAGATCTGATGCTGCAAATCTCACAAACTTTGGTAAATCCAGCAACTATCTGTTCCTTGGAAGTGTTCACTGCCACAACCAGGAAGCTTGCTAAAGGGATTGTCCACACAACAACGACAATTCTGTCATCGTTGACTCACCCTCATGTCTTTCCAAACCTGTATAAGAACACAAAATAAGATATTATGAAAAATGTTGTTTTGGGTCCCACCGATTTCTGTAGTATTTTTGCCCTGCTGTGGAAGTCAGTGGGATTGTTTTGTTACCAACATTCTTCAGAATGTCTTCTTTTATGTTCAGCAGAAGAAGAAGAGAAAAAAAAGTCATACAGGTTTAGAACAACATGAGGGTGAGTAAATGATGGCAGATGACTTTGTTTACAGGTGAACTAATAAAAACCTGTGTGGCTTGGAAACAGCATACAGTCAGACAGTCATATTGGAGCTTGCTGTTTGATGAAGAACCTTTAACATCCATACCCTCTTGAAAATAAATGTTCCAAAAGGGAGTTTTCACAGTGAAGAACCATTTTTGGTTCACTCAGGAACCTTTCAATAATCAACTGAAACATATTTTTTTTCTTAGTGTGAAGAACATTTTAGTAAATATGTTAAAGGCTCTTTGTGGAACCATAGATGTCAATAAAGAACCTTAAGAGAGTGGAACTCTCCATTTCCATTGCATAAAAGGTTATCTATATTGGAAAAGTATGGCAAGCCATGTTAACATTTAATGTTTAAAATGTACTAATATGTACTAGTACTTATCTTTTAGCTACTAGTATCTATTCCATTAAGTACTAGGACTTATTATCTACTAGTGCTTATTCTTTAGGTAACAGTAACTTTATAAAGATACTAGTACTTATTCAAACTTGTTATTGATTAGATTCTAGTAATTATATCAAAAGTGACTAGTAACTATACTACTGTTACTAGTAATGCATTTCAAATTTTTACCATTGACTTCTTTGGGGATCTGTCATTCAGATATCAACTATTCAATCCTGACTAGTATGATGTAATATATTAAAACCTTACTAGTAAGTATTCATTTGATACTAGTACTTATTAAATACAATTACTTTTCATTAGATACTAATAATAGGTCCTAGTAGTTATTCATGAGGTACTATTACTTATTTATTAGACACTAGGATCTTCTGTAAATGATACTAATAGCAAATATTATTATTATCACTGTTTTTTTTACACTTGTCTTATGTTATGACTGGTCAGAATGGCAACTGTAGTGTTCAAATAAAATTCTCACTAGTAAAATAAAAACTCTTCTTTTACCATTTGGAATAAGTGCTAGTATTTAATAAATGTGTACTAGTATCTATTGAGTGAGTAATAGCAGCTAATCAATAAGTACTAGTATCTATTGAATAAGGTCTAGTATCTATTTAATAGGTATTAGTATTTCATGAGTAAGTACTAGTGCATTTAATAGGTGCTAGTATATAATGAATGAGTACACGTTATTTTGAGGTGTCCTTGTTACAGTGTAATTATACATTTAAATACTGAGTAATATTAATTAACTATGTAGCAAATCAGCTCAAAAGGGAATTGTATATAAATAATTACAATTAATTATGATTAATTACAATTATTTATATCGGCTGGCAGTAATAACTGTAGCAGAATTAAATTGCCATCAACTGATCTGTCAGATCAGCGAACATTCAGTGTAAGTTCATATCAACTCTAAGAAAGGATATTTTCGTGGCCACAGAAAATACTTTCCTAAGTATTAATGCATTAGAGCATGTAGTAAGGATCAGAAATCATAAAGGGACATTAATATGCAAGGCAGAATCAGAAACTCATGTAATTTGTGCACAAGAGTTTTATTAACTAAACACTAACATAAACTAGTCTAACAAACAAACAAACACTCATACATGGGGAAAAGGGCAAATGAGAGTTGATGGATGAAACCATCAGGAAACCAGAGAATGAAGCTATGAAAAGAGTCAGTTAACCACCTGAGTAGAACCATCAGCGCCGTTTATAACGGGATCTATAGCTTATACTAAACCTCTGTTTTGTTTAGTTAAATGTACGATACTTGCATTGCCTTTGTCAATGACGAGATGCAGTCTCGGATGAAAGTCTTAATGGTTTCAAGGTTTTTGGACTCGCGACTGTGGCGGCTCCCACCTTTTCTATGAAGAATCACTCTTGAAATCTTGGGGTTTTGATGCCAGAAGATAGACTTTATTTCAAAGAAGACAAAGCCGAGACATCTCCTGCAGGAGAGAATCTCCAGAATTATTTCCTGCATTCTCTTTTATACAGTTTTTTCTTCTAGGCATGTTCTATACATTATATACATGTTTGTTATGAGATCACGATGCAGTCAGGAGGCCTTAATTTTATGTCCCGTGATAACAAGGGCCCCATTCTATATTTTGCCTAGAGGAAAAACATGACAAGCTGCTTCTTCCTATGTCTGCAGTTCTCATACAGAATTCTATATAATGTGCAAATACACATTATTTATAATAGTAGAATAAGTTGATACATAAATGACTATATTTACATTGATTATACTCGAACAATTTATATTTTGATTAATAAAATTCTTCGTCACGATCCCGTTCTTCCAGGTTGAAGAGTGATGAATTCCAAAGATGTCCTGACTCGATGGTGACTGGGAGTTTCTTCCCAGGTAGAAAGTGAAAAAAAGGCTAAGAAAGAGATCTGCTGAGATCTGAGGATCCTTGGTTAAATGGAAAGTCAAGGCCGCAAGGCCTGGCGCAAAACTTAAGGGTCCAGAAGAGTCCTAGCTCACATTCTCATCTTCTCAGAATCTAACAGAACTGCAGACTGCCGGGGCGTCACTGACGTGAGAGCTTTATCTGCTATAGAGGTCACACCTATGGGGAGTCAAAGAGCCAATGGTGACTTGAACTTTGGAGGGAAAGTTTACGACTCTTTGTCTCCATGCATGGTAATTTGCATATGAGCTGGATTGGAAGTTGCTATACAAACTATTAAAGATTCTTAGAACACTTATATGTTGCATAGGTATCAATATATATTATACTACGGGGCCGTTGAATGCTTGAATCTGATTGGCTGACGAACGTTCTAAGGTGTGCAATTATTTTCAGGGAAACACACGGCGAACGTAGTTCCAGGCAGTTCTTGACTGCATTACAGTTCCGTATCACTTCGCCAAATGATTTTGGTTATTTCAAAAGGTCTTACAACAGCAAAATAACCAAAACCCACAACGACACTGGCCAAACACATAAATATAGTAAGCAATGGGATAAAAATGACAGATCAGTTCCATGTTTTGCCACAAAATTACGTTTTATGTACGCAAAGCACATACTCTATTTCTCCTGCTCTCTCTCACTTACAGACACACACACACACAGTTTACACACATGGAAACATACGCGTTAATGTTGTTAGCGCTGCTTTGATGACTTTGTCAGTAAATAGTTTAGCAACTGAAAAGAACATGACATTTCTCACAAGCGAATCGAGATAACTGTTCGTGAGGAAAATGAACTTAAAGTTTCATTAGTAGTGACGCTGCTGCCGAACACTTTTGAGAGACAGACTCCAAGAGGTCGGCTAATTCACTCACGCTCAATCTCTCTCTTTCTCTCTGTCTCTCCCTCTCTCTCTCATAACTTAGTTATTAGCTGCATTTGTCTGTTGTCAACGGCTCAAGCCTCAGTTACTTGGTCTGAAATTATGTTTTGGAATTAGCAACGGGGCGATGAATGAGATGCGGAAGAAATAATCCTACTCACAATAGCGATTTAATTTCAAAAACCGGACGAATCCCTTGAAATATATCGTCTGATCGATGTCTTGAGGCGTTGCAACCATAGTATATTCGGAATAATTGACTCCGAAAATAATGCACACCTGAGGTGTAACGGTGTAACTCCGCTTCGCGTCGTGGCCGCATCACCACCTCGGGTGTGCATTATTTTTCTAATAATTCAACGGCCCGTCGTCAATTATTCCTTACATATACACTCTTAATTAGATCATCCGAAGACAAATTGATAGAGACCAAACATGGTATAAGTGAGGTAATATTAACTAGTGATCTATCATAAGCATGCATAAAACAGTATACAATACACAAGAACATATACAAGAACAGTAATAATATACACAATGACCTGAATATACACAATGACCTGAAGCTTTGTGTTCATTCAAAGAAAAGTTTTTCTATGAATTAATTAGAGAAGAGTCCACTTTTATGGCATAATGTCTCTTTCCTAAGGGGAAATGAAATGAGTGTTTCTCTGCCCGCATTCCTTTGAGCAATAAACTAGCGTTATCAGATTGGTTGCCATGGAACCGGGGGCCTGGAGTCATCCACAGACATATCGGCACCCAGTATGCGTATTGGGTGAGGGGTCTGTGACTATTTGTTAATTTAATGACTAATTGATTTGTTAAGTCAAATGCAAAATCGTGTTTCTGATTGGTCCAAATGCTACAACTACATGCACTTACTATATAGTTAGGGTTAGGATTGGGGTTTGGATTAGGGTTAATTGCATGTAATTATGTTATTATTATAGTAAGTACATGTAACGAGTAACGAGGACACCATAACTAGTAGCTAACAAATAAAATTAATTATTAATGACTTATATTGACTTATTAATGGAATAGAGTAGTTAAAATTAAGTACTAGATATGGTAGTTTTATAGATTAATTGTTAGAATTGGTAGAAAAGGGTTCTTTGGGTTGTTAAAAGTTTCTTTCAGGAACTGTTCACTGAACGGTTCTTTGGGGAACCAAAAAATGGTTCTTTAATGCCATTGCGTCAAACCCTCCTTTGGGAGCCTTTATTTTCAAGAGCGAACCTTCATCTTCTGGTGTCCCTATAACATTCTCAATGCTAAAAATATATGTGAGTGATATTTCTTTCATAAGGAGAACGTAAGTTATCTGTCTTTCAGCTGGAGGGGACAGCTGGTAGCTCATGTAGACAAAGAGCAGAAGCGATTTGATAACAGAGTACAAGACAAACTAATCAGGATGAATCTACACGTTATTACAGAAGTCTAAAGGGCCGTTCTGTCTCAATCGAGACTCCTGCTGCTCATAAGACTCTCCGGCTCTCTCCCCTTCCAAATTGTGCCATCTATCACCCTGTATATTGTTTCTTTCATATTCCCGTCTCCTCTGCTCTCTGCATTTCTTCAGCGGGGAGGCAGAATGGTGAATTATCACGGGATTCGCATGCAGGCTTCTTTCTTCAAGGTGCTAATAATCAGCCCTTCTTTTCCTTCACCCCCCATGTTCCTCTTCTTCCTTCCTTCCTTCCTTCCATCTTTCTTTCTCTCTCTCTCTCGTTCAGTCTGTCCTTTACTATTTCTACAGTTTCTCTTACATCCTGCTGGTAGTGGACGCATGCTGCGCTCTCATTATAGCGGGTGATAATTACGTGAGAGACAAAGAAATCTGATTGAGGCGCCCACTCAGAGCCGCGGAGCAGGAGAGAGTTAATTTCACACTTACAGCATGCTTTAATTAAAGAAAAAAAGAAAGGTAAACACCCCTGTCATTGTGTGTGCGTGCGTTCCTGGCGCAGACCGTAAGGTGCATCACGCGTGAGGTTTGCGCACGGTTACGTTACGCTCCTTGAATCCTGCTTTATTTTTAACACTCGATAATTGATTTGATTGTCATGAACATTAGCAGGGTGCTGATATATTTGCTGTGGCAGCTACTCTATGTGGTTTAAAGCAAAAACTCAACATATCAGTAGCTATCAAACTGCGTACAACATTGTAAATTAGCATCTTTCGTAATGGGCACTAATGGATACAGTCAAAAACCTAGTTTAGTAAGCAAGCTATATGATTCTAATGTGGATGTGTTTTGAAAAATTCACTGTCAGTCTCTGCTGGTTTGATAATTAAGGCTAGAAACATTATTTATGTTTTATTATGTGCTATTTTTTTTAATAATAAAAGCATGGATTCATTAAACTGATCAAAAGTGGCAGTAAAGATGTATGATGTTATATAAACTTTCAAATAAATGATATTCTTTTGAACTTTCTATTCTTCAAAGAATCCTCAAAATTAAAATGTATCAGCAGCACAACTGATTTCAAACTTGATAATAATCAGAAATGTTTCTTGAGCAGCAAATCAGCAAATTAGAATGATTTCTGAAGGATCATGTGACACTGAAGACTGGAGTAATGATGAAAATTCAGCTTTGCATCACAGCAATCAATTACAGTTTAACAGATATTCACATAGAAAACAGCTATTTTAAATTGTAATAATATTTCGAAATATTACTGTATTTTTTAATCAAATAAATTCAGCCTTGGTGAGCATCAAAGAGTTCTTTGTATATAATTAAAATTATATGGTAGTTTATATAAAATTGTGCAAAAGTAAAATGAAAAGGTCCCAGATCACAAGATTTACACCTTCAGTCGTCCTTATCACAGATTGTAGTTTAAAGACATCAGCACTTCTTTCTGCATGTGCTGCTTTCGCTCTGCAGTTATAAAGAGAAATAAAAATAGCAGAATCAATTTCACACCACTGAGGCAGACAATGAGGCAGACAAACATTTCTGCTAAATGTTTCTTCTCTGGTTATGATGCAGGTGTCTTTAGTTGAACATGATTAAAGGCTTATCTTATCATGCGGTAATTACATATAACATTTGCTGATGATATATCAAGAATAATTTGTGCTCATTTATATATTTGTGCTTCTAGCTACATAAAAGGTGAGTTCGAAAAAGCCCAGTCTCTAAACAGAACATGTTTCACCTGTCAAAGAATGATGGGATGTCACATATACAGTTTCTTTAGATTATAGGGGTTTAAGTCATTGCCAGAGTGTATCTGTTCATTTGCAACCAAAAGACCACTGTTTTTTTTCCACCAAAAGAAAAAGAAAAGAGAAAAAAAAAACATTTTATACAATGTATTATGTATAGAAAATGCATATGCTATGCTATAGTGTATAGAGATTATGCTTTGATTTAGTTTCATTTCGCATTAGAAGGAATAATTCACCCCAAAAAGAAAATTGGCTGAAAATGTCCTCACCCTCAGGCCATTCAAGATGTAGATGAGTTTGTTTCTTCATGGTAACCAATTAGGAGAAATGTAGTATTTCATAACTTGCTCAGCAATGGATGCTCTGCAGTGAATGGGTGCCGTCAGAATGAGTCTCCAAACAGCTGATAAAAACATCACAATAATCCACAACTAATCCACACCACTCCAGTCCATCAGTTAACATCTTGAGAAGTGATAAGACAATTTATTTTCAAAACATGACTAATGCATAATAATGCTTCCTCCAGTGAAAAGGTCATCTGGTCTGAATCAGGTAAAATAATCAGCATAGATCAAGTGATGTTCTGAAATGTCTTGATGGATTTGCTTGTGATGTTTTAATCAGGACTCTCATTCTGACAGCACCCATTCACTGCAGAGGATTATTTACAGTATAAAAGTTAGTTCTACAAGATTTAACTCATTTTAGTCAGTTAACTTAAAATTAAGACTTCTTTATTATGGAAAAAATACAATGGAAGTAACTGTTTGGTTACCAACATTTTTCAAAATACTTTTTTTGTGCTCAACAGAAGAAATAAACTCACTTTGGAACAAAATGAAGGTAAATGAGTGCAAAAGTTTTAATATTTGGTTGACCTATCCCTTAAACATAAATTTAAACTATTATACTTTTTCATTTAAAAGCAAAAATCATGCAATCAAGTGTCCAAAACATTCACATATAAGTATATTATTTTGGTAATAAATAGTCTTTTTCTTCAGTGGTCGTGTAATTCATTTAAGTTTGTTGTGTTTGTGAATGTCTGTCACATTCAGATCTCTCATACTGTATGTTCCTCCACAATCCGCTGTAAAATGTATGTTTTAGCACTTTCTTTGCAAGGTCAAACTTTGCTGAAATACAGAATATATTTCATCATAATGTAATGCATTACGTTTTGTTCTGGAAAGCGTCAAGTGTGTATGCCCTGCTAGCTGAAACTGATAAATTTTATATAGGCAACCAGCATAATGCTTTATGCTGTGCCCGAAAGATACATAGGTACAGTACATCTCGTCTGCCTGAGAGAAAATACATTTACATTTTTTTTCCTTAAATAGCGAACGCCTTTATTGAAAGTGACAAAGTATGATAGCGTAACATGCTACCTTTGCTTCAAGTTATTCTTGATAAATGTTGGCAAATGCATCACAAAACTCTATGACAGGAGGCATTTGTCATTTCACTCCTCAATATCATAGAGGAACCGGACTATTTGTGCTGCATATCTGACCTTGTATATATTATACAATACAACATACCATATGCAACAACAAATGTGCTGTGCGTATATTATAATATATATCAAACTTAAATTAAAATGCTCTTCTATCTGATGAAAACACAGTTCATCATATAACAATCATGCTGCCATTTAAATTAGAATATATGATGATTATGAGGTGCAATGACTCGATATCAAGGCGGTTTATGTTGCGTTTCTCTGCGGATGTCTGTTTTCTGAGCATGTGTAGATGGTGTTGGGATGGTGATGTGCAGCGGTATGGACTGATGGCTAAAACAGCGTGCTGAGCTGTAGCAGGAGCACATCGATGTAGCGTGGGAGGAGGCAAGAAACCGCAGTATTGCCTGAGATGCAAAAGGCCAAAGGGTCGCTGCCGACAGAATTAATTTTTAAAGACCTCAGATGGAGGGAGAGATGTAGAGAGCGGATAGTAGAGGAGCTCCGAGAGAGTCAGAAACGACAGCACGAATTCAGTGGACACCTAATCAATCCTCTCTGTGTGTTTTTATTTAAGATTATATGTGCGTATTTCAAAAAGAGTTGAATTGGAATTCTTTACAACAAGGTTGGTATCGTTAGCTAAACTAAAACAGTAATAAGAATAAAAATAAGAAATAAAATAAAAATGAACTGCAATCAAATAAGCTTAAACTCATTTTATTTCAACTCATTTTTCATTCATTAGTTTATGATGAAGCACAAAAAATAACTGAAACTACATAAACTAAAACTGAAACATAGAAAAATATATAGACATTTAAAAAAATAACACAATTGACAACAACAACACACACACACAAAATTAAAATAAAATCCCAAAATATAAAATAATTCAAAATATTACTAAAAATTATAATATTATATTAATGATACTGAAATAACACTGCTGGTTTCAAATGCTCTTATAGTGCATATTTAATGGGCGATAGCACATAAGCACAATCGCTCATGGTCTTAGAAAACATTAAAGCATTTTAAATTGTGATCTTTCAAGCCTTAAAACAAATGTGTCAAACTCCACTCCTGGTGGGCCGCTGTCCTGCAGAGTGTCCTGCCTGGAAGTTACTGGTGAGTCTGAAGACCTGGATTTGCTGGTTCAGGTGTGTTTAATTACAGCTGGAGCTCAACTCTGCAGGACAGTAGCCCTCCAGGAGCTCAATTTGACACCCCTGCAAGATTATGGAAAATTCGAAACAGATTTTTTCATGTTCTGTATTTGGCTTTAAAATATTTACTTGATTAAAATTGCTTGTTGTGATGGCAATCTTTATAAAAAAATCATTTTTATAAAAATCTTATCCAGCAATCATTATCAAAATCAAGAAAATGAATTATTTTCAAAAGAGTGCATTCTGCAGGCTGATGTTTAAAACGAATTCCACCACAAATGCTTGCTGCTGAGGTTATAAATCAAATCCATTATAAGAATTTTGGATAGACGAAAGCAGAATCCTCACTGATGACTGCAAATTAGAATTACCTGCAGGGATGCATGCATTTTTTTTTTTTTATTTATTTATTTGATTTTTTTTTGCATGGGATACAGTGTGTGAAATTTTTGCAATTAAATACTGATATTACAGTTTTACCTGTGTTTCACTTAAACTTCAGATACACTGTACAAAAATGAATTTTCAAAGTTAAATAAAAAAAATATTGTAGTACAGTTTACAAGAAAATACTGTTTTAGTCTTTCTACTTCAGAATTGCATGTTTAATGAGACTGTGTTACTTGCCATTTCTTTGTAATTGTGTGAGAAATTACTTGCTGTCAGAGTCCAAACAGCTGATAAAAACATCACAATAATCCACAAGTAATCCACACCACTCCAGTCCATCAATTAACATCTTGTGAAGCTGCATGTTTGTAAGAAACAAATCCATCATTAAGACATTTTAATGCTAAAATGGCTAAAATAATATGTCCATAATTCATAATAACACTCCCTCCAGTGAAAAAGCCCATCTCCTGTTGTCTCTCACATCAAAATCCACCAACATATTTGTTTAGAGCTGTTTTGGCTTGTAAACAGTGCTTGATCTGTGCAGATTTCTCTTCTGATTCAGACCTTTTCATTTGAGAATTCAATATTATGGATAGAGGACGTTTAACCAGAAGCATAGGTTTAATATTAAAACATCTTAATGATGGATTTGTTTCTTACAAACACACAGCCTTTGGCTTCTCAAGATGATTATTGATGGACAGGAGTGCTGTGGATTATTGTGATGTTTTTTTTTTAGCTGAGTCCATAATCCACAATATTGCGTCCTCCAGTGAAAATATCATATTGTCTGAATCAGGAGAGAAATATGCACAGATCAAGCAGCAGTTCAGCTTTAGTACTTTAAAGAGCAATGATGTGTTAGGTGACTCAACCTGTAATAAAACTTTGGCAAATGAAAAGAAAAAAGGACAGTAATGATGTGCCAGTTCTGGACTGAACAGACAGATAAGATGTGTTTGTAGGCGCTGGAAACAAAATCTATTGATTAATCCTTGTGGTTCAATCCCTGATGCTAGCAGCTGGAATGGTTTCTCTCCTTACCAGAGTCTGACATTTCAGCAGCCAGTGTCCACAGAGAGTGTATGATTGTGGAAAAATGTAAGGATATTCGGTGGGTACAAAAGGCTACACACCCCTGTTAAAAATGCAGCTTTTTGAGATTTAAAAAGACAAATCCAACCTTTTCCGCCTTTAACCTCTTAAGACCCGAGAAAAAAGTTTTAGGAAAAAAATTGTTTTTTTTTCTTCATGTCTTTAAATTGTTTAGAGCATTTAGAATAATGTAAAAAAAAATAAAAAATTGATATTTCATTCATAAGTTATGCTATGTCCTCGTTTGAGGACATCGGGACTCAATTTCTTTGAAAAACTAAAAAGACATGAATGAACATGCATGGGCAAAAACAATTGATTTTTTTTTAAATCACCAATACATTTTTTAGTTTAAGATTTATTATTATTATTATTTTTTTTTTTTAACAAACTTTGTATAAAGATGATTCTCAACCATGTTATAACCGAATGATTCGATATACCTTTTTTCTTTCTGCAAAATGTGTGTAAAATGGCCATAAACAGGTTTTCTCATTACATACAATGTATCTATAAACTAAATCTAATTTGCATATTAATGTGTTTTTGGGCCAACATGTAATGAAAAAAGAAGTGTAATAATGGGAGTAATAATTGACCAGATTTTCATAATAATATATAATATTTCATAGAATATTGAAATATAATTCATTTCCCTATTATTTTTTTTATGTCTCCCAAAACGCGTAAACTCAGATTCACTAAAATATAATGTCCTCATATGAGGCCGCACGGTCTTAAGAGGATAATGAAATATTAAAACAAACAAAATTTAAGTAACAAACAATGGACACTTTTAATGAAATAAGAAAAATAAGACTTAAAATAACCTGGATGCATAAATGTGCACAACATGTTACAATGGTGCCATTCGCATTCAAACTTTTGCTGAAAAGTCATTATGATCATTTAAGGGATGCTGATTAACTAATACAAATCAGCTACATCTGTACACTGTAAAAAACCCCCAAAAACAAACAAATAATATTTTTTTGAAGTTGTAAATAAAACATTACTAGAATATATTGAACAAGAAATTACAAATTCTGTCTTTCTACAAAATTTCTTACTTATTCCAAACTTGCTTGTTACTTGTTTACTTACAGTGCATGTGTTACTTGTCAATTCTCTGTCATTTTTTTTTTTTTTTTTTGTGAAATTTACTAGCGATTTTTGAGCGAAAGTTGTTTCAAGACCTTTTATTCAATCAGGAGGTGTGTAGTCATTCTATATCCACTGGACTGTATGTTGGACCTCCTCACACTCCTGTAGCCCTCAGAATGCAGCCGGTCTGATTTGTTTACGGCGTCTCCTTCAGGCAACATTGTGCTGCTCATGAGACGACCGCTGGCACACACTTGTAATTTCAAAGAATCCTTCGCTTCTTGAGTCTGATTTACCAATTAGCACACACTATCTCCCTGGGTTTCTTCCTTTAGCAACCTCCTACAAGAATATCTAGAGGAAAACACTTTCATCCATGCTAATCATCAAAGTCACGTCACAAAACAGTCGGGTTTATTTGTTTTTTAGCGAGTACGGTACACAAACAAAGTTTCTTTGCACATTCGGAAGTCCTATAATTTAAACAGGAGTTTAAAGCAGGACAGTTGTATCTGCCAATCCCAATGATCATCACTGAGCTTGTTATTCCAACAAAAGATATACTGTAAAAAACTAGTCCTTAAAATATAACACTAAAAAGGACACAACACTAAGCTAACACACCCTGACTAACAAAAACCTCATTATTTGGTAAACTATTCTCTGCATGCTTACAATAATGTACAAATCAGTTTAAAAATTGTAATATAAAGAAATTATGTCAGAAAGAAATAGATGTTACGTAACAGATGTATATTGACAACAACGATCACTGAGTGTTTGTGACATACAGTCCATCTTTCATTATCAACAGGCTGATCACTTCAGTTATTTTTTTACTTGTTAATAACTAAAATTAGCATAAGCAGTAGGCTGCGGAGTAGATTATCACCTCTTTTCAACAAGAAATATCTCTTGTCATCATCGATTTTCATCCTAATCATCACCTTGATCACCATCATAATCATAGTAATTTTAAGAGCTGGTGCATGAAGAGATTTCAAAGTTTGTACCAAATTATGTTTTATTTATTTGTTTATTTATTTTTTGCTCAGTTCTAGATTCTTAGTTTCAAGTCAAGTTTATTTATATAGCGCTTTTCACAATACACATAGTTTCAAATCAGCTTTACATAAAATCATTATGTTAAAGTTTAGATAGTCATGACTTAGTTGCATTTATCAGATTACAGCTGGATGATAATTTAGATAGATTATATAATGATACATACAAACAGTCTGTTGAGATTTTCAGTATCACCTTATGCAGATATATGCAACTTTATATTCTGAGTGTGATAACATACTTTACATTTCATGGTGGAAAATAAATAAATAAAAATAAATCAAGCAACCATGATTCGCTATATACTGTATTATTTATCATCCTATATGAGTATATTGTATGTATATGAATAAAATTGAACATATCCGACTTTCTATAAAGAGTTGGGCGGTAACAGTTACATTTTGCTACAAAATAAAAAAATCAGGCTGTTGAGATTTACTGTGTAAAATATATATCTCCCTATGCGAGTATTAATGTAGATGCATATATCAAACTTGATATAAAGAGCTGTGTGAATATTGATATATTTTGCAGTTATTTAAATCAAGCAGTTGAGATTTTCTAAACTGTATATATTACTCTATGAATATATTATACAGTGGTGGCCAAAATGATTAGAGCACTAGTATTTTCAGCAGCTAAAAAATGGTTTTAAGTCAGTTATTTCTATCTTTTGCTGTAGTGTGTCAGTAGGAAATATCAGTTTACATTTCCAAACATTCATTTAGCCATTAATTGTAATAATCCAGTGAGATTTTTGTTTGCTCCACACAGAGATCTGATCTGATCATCATCCAGTCTGTCTGGAATGACATGAAGAAACTGAGACAGACTAAATCCAGAACTGATGCTTCAAGAGACCTACCTGCAAAGCTACAGTACTGTTAAAAGTTTTAGGCACTTGTGTAAAAATGCTGTAAAATGAGGATGCTGTCAAAAATAATGTCATAAATAGATTTTCTTTATCAATTAACTTCTATTAACTAAATGAAATCAACATTTGCTGTGAGCATCCTTTGTGTTTAAAGCAGCTTTTGCCCCAGGTGCACTTGCGCATAGTTTTTCAGGTAGCTTTGTCTCTTGAAGCATCTTGGACACTAGTGTTCTAATAATTTTGGCCACCACTGTATATCCAACTTTATATATAGAACAGTGCAATAATACACTTTTTTCCCTTTTTTTGCAGTATTATCAACTATCATGAAGCAGAGTTTTGCTATATAGTATATATCGCTGTGTGTGACACTTTAAAGTTGGACATACTTATATATCCAGTTTGATAAAAAACTAGGTGATAATATACATTTTGTGATTTTATGGTCAACAGACATTGCATTTGTGCCAAATCCCATCATTAGTTTTTGCTGTGCAATGTGACTGCATGAGCTCTCTCCAAGTGGGGAGGTTTTGTCCAGGACGGGCAGCACCCCACCCCTGGCTGGCAGTAAATGAGGGTCTCTGGAAGAAGCTGGCCTACCTTTGCCTGCCCTTGTGAGTGTGTTTGTGTGTGTGTGGAGCTGTGGGTTCATTAGAGGGCTGCTTTCAGCAGATGCTGCGACCTGCTGTGAGGCAGGGGTCAGTGAGGCGTGCCACACAACCCAGCGCTGCCGTCGCTTTAAGGACACACTGGGGGTTCTGGGTCGTCTACTGTTGAATGACAACATCAGCCCACAGCACATTTATCAGGGGGTCGAATAGGGCTGATTATTTGTCTTTACCAAAATCATGTTCTGAATGCTAGTGTGGGACAAAATGCAGTCCTTCATAAGATGAAAGTGTCTGCGTGCATGAAAAAGCCCGGCTGTTACACCCCTCTACTGCAACCATCCATTTTCCTGTTCTGGCTGATGAAACGCTTTAATTGGACGATGCTGAGAGCCTGCAAAATGCTGTTTGTTTACTCAGCTGCATCAGAGCAAACAAACAAACACGGGCCAACCAACGAACATGGCAATCTAAAACAGACAGATTTATTTTGCGCAACCTTTCCATATATATTACTGACTTTGTGAAGTCTTCTGATTTATCAACTTGCTCGATCTTTAAAATGATTATCAGCTAGTTTTACAAAGCATTAGATCTTGCAGAAACAAAAGTTTGTGGTCAGTAAAGTTTGTTTTTTAAAAGGTACGTTATAAAATGCATTGATCAAAACTGACGGTAAATACATTTATAATAACACACACATATATATATATATATATATATATATATTACATAAATTCTGTTCTTTTCAACTTTGTTCATCAAGCAGCACAACTGTTTTCAACATTGATAAGAAAGTGATCAGAAATGTTTCCTGAGCAGCAAATAAGCATATTAGGATGATTTCTGAAGGATCATGTGACACTGAAGACTGGAGTAATGATGCTGAAAATACAGCTTTGCATCACAGCAATAAATTACATTTTAACATATATTCACACATAGAAAACATTTATTTTAAATTATAATATTTCACAATATTGCTATTTTTACTGTATTTTGGATTTAAAAAAAAATGCTGTGAGTATAATAGACTTTCTGTTGAGAAATATTAACAAATCATGTCTCATACATATGTATGCATTGAGGATTTTCTTCTTTTTTCCTCTTATAAATAATAGTAATTGTCTTTTTTGTCTCATGGTGTTTTATGTCAGTACTCTCTATTGTTGGACTGCTTTATCTTTATTTGTTCACTGAGCCATGTCATTCATGGTTTCATATCAGGTGTAACACATTTTGTAGTGGGAAAGATTTCATTTTTGATCCACTGCAGCCTTTTAGTAAGCTGACACGGTAAAGGCATATACATCAATTATAAGCCTTTTAAATTTTAATTGCAATGAAGAAAGTTTTTTTCCCTCACTTCTGCTTTTGTAAAAAAAAATCCTCATAGCCTGCTTGTTTCGTCTTCTTTCTAATTCGGCTACGGTTTAGGCTCACAGCTCCTGAAAGCAGTGTTGGGTTTGTAAACAGCTGCTGTTCTGCCCTCATCTCCTGATGTGATCTTCCCAAAAAAGCTCGGGAAGACATCCATCTTGCCTCCCCCAGGGCTAGTCAGCCAGTGTTGAGGAATGTTGAATCTTCTCCTCCAGATGATGCTCACCTACCTGCAATCAAGCTAAAAGACTTACAATGCACTGAATCGCTGCACTGATTACTTATGCACTCCGTTCACCTGAGCCCGCGTGCACTGCAGCGCCTGTCATTTCTGATGCGTGCCATCTGATCTCACTAAATAAACACCTTTAAAAATGGAATAAAGAAATGAATTTGAATATGGAATATCAGACTGATGATACAGACAGAACTAAAACAGTGTACATGTTATAAATATTATGTTTAAAAAATGAGTTTTCAGTTTGAATTGAATGTGATGAGATGAATCTTGTCAATGCAAAATAATACAATGAAAATATTATTATTATTATCATTATTATTATGTCTGTTGTGATGTCTTTCACACAATAAATGACAAACACAGCACAGCCAGTGTGGTGCAATTCACAAACGTGAATTATTGATTTTGCCATCTCTATCGGTGACTATCATAAAATAAAATAAAATAAAATAAAACTTTTCCTGTATTTGGCAGGCAGAATGTTGGCCATCCTACTAACCAATGACTTAAAGAGAGAGATATAATGGAGATAAGGAGAGATGAAATGAAACTGTTAGAGTAACAAATACATATGTGGCTGTTTTATATTTCAAATGCCCCTTTCCCCCCTTTCTTTCATCATATCTCATATTTTCCTCTATGACAGTGTTTTTACTTTTTTATATAAATGCCACACTGTATATGCAGCTGTACTTCAGCTTTGGGAATCCTCTCATCTGTGCTGGCAGACACATCAGGGAGCACTGCATTATGGGTATTTATCCTGCTCTTTATTTTTCCCTCAACTGAAGAGAAAATGCATTATTTACAGGAGCGGTTAAAGTAGGACACAGGAGCCTTCATGATGGTCATCCGGGAGCTGCTGTTTCTCACACATCTCACACGCTCTGTCATTTACCAGCATTCTCAGCTCGCCCGCTGTTGATGTATGGAATATAATTGCTGGCTCTGGGAAGGAGAGAAAGAGAGAGATCGATCGATCTATCTGTTTGTCCATCCATTCATCCGTTCATCCATCTATCCTATCCATCCGTTCATCTGTCTATGCTTGAATCAGAAAATGATTCTTACCTAATTAACGTTTTTTATTTATTTTTTTGCATTGACTATTTACATGACAAACACATTTGTTTTTTTTATTTTGTTGGAATTCTCATATTGTTCTCAGAATGAAAAGGAGTGTAAATTATTCATATTGTGGTAATTAGTCAAGTCAGTTTATTTTTATGTTGTGATGTGCTAGTACCTATTGATGTTATATTTGATGCTCCGAATTTAAATCTGGCTATATTGCATTTAATATTGTGTAGCAGATATATCATTGCCATTGTAATTAAAGTTCTGATGAAACAGAAGTAGGGTCTGTTGCTCTCAACCATAAATCAAATATCTGTACTATTCTTCAGTCTTTCTCTCGTTGCTTTTCTAAATCATTTGTATTTCCTCATCCCTGACTGTCATTCCCATCCTTCTACATCTCACAGTAAATCAGTTCTTCCGCCCTTCATTGGCTCTCTGTGCCAGCGTCTAATGGTGTGGTTGAGTGGAGGTTAGTGGCCAGCGCTGAGCTAACGCAAGCAGCCAGACTGGCAGACACATGCGTCACTCCATCAGCCTCATCGGCAAATCGCTGACTCATCTCACAGGAAGTGCTCTGAGGACCGGCCACAACAGGAAGCGCATGAGCAGGTAGGGGGCAGCAGGGCCTTGCTTATTGCATTAATTCTATTTCTGAGAGGAAACATTGAGGGGGATGATGAATGTTTTGGGGAAATTATTGGCATAGGCATTTCAATTGCCTCAAAGCAGAGGTTCTTGATCTTTTCACGCGGAAGACCACTTTAAAAGCAAAAAACGAAAAAGAAAAGGAAGAAAATGTGCACCACCAAACACCTCTTAACCAACACCTTAAAACAAGTTACAAAAGTAAGTTACAAATTACCCTTAGTTTTCTATCATATGTGTTTTACGATATGATCATATTTCATTAACATTGGAATTAATGAACCTAAATGAGCTGGTTATTCGTTAGCTAAATTCACTAATTCATATACTTGAATACACTGATGTATGACTGTCAACAAATTGTTGTTAACACAGTCAGTTAATTCATCATTATGAGTTTATTAATCAGTCAATTTGGTATTGCTGCTGTATGTTTTTTATAGCTGTTTCTTTCATTTAGTTATTACATATTTTATATTTTTAAAATCAGCCAGTACACATAATTCTAAAGAAAAAACTAAATCCCTTTAATATCATCATGACTGGCAGCAATTTGCCTAAAAACAGCACCATTCTGCATTATTTCTCATTAAGAAGCATTTTTTTTTTCACTCAAAAATGTCGTGTTATAACAGTAAAATGTGTTGTGAATGCCAAAACTAGCAAAGTTTCCACACAAACACACATGCACAAAGTTTTTACTAACAAAAAAATTACTGTTAGACATTTAGACAATTCAGATAATAATGTGTGCAAATGTTAGAGCAAAAGAGGAGGGCAGTTGTTGAAGGTTAATGTGGTCAGAAATGGCTTTTGCATGAATAATATTGATTTTTCTCTGTGTGTGTGTGTGTGTGTGTGTTAAGGAATGAAAACAAAAGAATAAAAAAATAAACTTTGCCCACTAAATAATTATAGTCAAGTAAATAATTTGCATTCTCTCAAACATAGCCTACTCCATTTATAATGGAATTGTATTTTAATTTAAAACATTAAGTATAATTAAGTATAGTTCCACATTAAATGCACAACTATTTTGAAAGCTTGATCTAACACGTTATTATTTCCAATCAACATAGAAGTTTCTTGCAAAATGCTGAATAATAATAATAATAATAATAACAATGATTTCCATATCTAATAGCAGCATTCGAATAGATGCGTCTATTTTGACTAAAAGAGAAGCATCAGAGGGACCCGTGGTAAACTTGCAAGGGTTTCCCCGGCTTAGACTTTGATTTGCAGGACTGACAACCTTATTATGCACCGTGCTTGTTATTGATATTACTCTGGGCTCCGTTGCCATGACCACCGCACAAGAGACATTTAATTTTCTCTCCTCCATCATCATTATCTATGAGACCATCTGTTGTGCAAAATGAATTCAGCCTCATTTGCATGACTGATAAGCACATTCTTTATCTATTTAACAGAAGGTCATATGCCATGGGTTTGGAGGCAGCAAAGGAGAGAGACAGAGAGGTTGCGTGTGTGTGTTTGTTTAGGGGGTTGGACGAACAGGAGTGTGAAACATTATTAGCACAGATGTTTATTCTGGTGAGTTGACTGTAGTCGCTGTGCTTTAAAACAGTCTGCATGCTTTATTACACCAGCATCCAACAACGATTAGCACGAGGGCTAAACAGGGTCCTCATTTCCCTACAGTAAAACACTGATTCTGATTGGGTGATTCTCCTTCCTGGTACATGCATGAAACTCCTACTCTGTATCAAATCAGCATATTTGCACAAAAAGCATATAGGAATTTTAATACATTTGCATTATTCATTCAAACCCACAATAAGATGCTGAGGTGAACGCTCGTGCGCCCTCTTGAAATATGGGAATTATTCAGGTTTTCTGATTGCCAGTATAGAAATGAACTGCTTGTTATTTCAGTACTTTGCATTCCCCAGTTACTGTGAGCATGAAATCATTTAATCATCTTTGCTGTGGTAAATTTACGGTCTGAATCCGGTAATGTTCGATTCACTAATCTTTAGCAGTCGTATTTGATTTCAGCTGTGAGCGGCACGAATGTCATGTGAACTAAATGTCTATTTTTGCTCGCTGTCTGTTGTGTGGTGGGCTATAAAACCTGACCTAGTTCCTAAAATACATGTGTGCTGTAGCTGTACAGCCTCCTCATATCAAAGCCAGAATGCCCCACTCCTTCAAAACACAACCTATTTGCTGTATTTCTCAAACAGCCTCCACTTCCAGCTGTGTTTCAGCTATTTTTCAGCATAATATTGGTGAATGTGGGCTGATGTTCCTTTACCCAGGGCTCCTCCTCTCACTGTCTTGCCCATTAGCATCACAGCTCTGAGGTTGCAGCTTTCAGCACCAGGCGCTGTCCACTCCATGTACAATCAGAAACCTTTGGCGGCACTCCACCAATGCAAAAGGATATGAAATGAATGAAGGTGCCACCATAGTCAGATTTTAACCAGTACGCAATGGAATTTAAATTAATGATACTTTTTATTTTCAGAACTTTGGCTGATGTTCTGGCAAGGTTCTCTCAAAGTTATGAACAAAGATCTTCCGGTACTGTTAATAGAATACTTTTCCCCCCAATGTTATTAGGGGCCAGATGCATAAACTTAACCTCTATGTTAAGATAGTGCCTTTAGTACGAGTTTGACCAACTATCAGTTAGCCAAAGGGTAATCAGTTTTATTTTTGGATTCAGCTAAGACTAGTCTACGCTTTTATGCAATTGAATTAAAAAAAAAAAAAAAAAAAAAAAAAAATAGATGGCTAACTTGTAAATCTAAACCTTTAATGCAACTAGCCCCTGGTCTTTAATAACATTCCCAAAAACGTTAGCACAATAACATTATTTCTGCATCATTCAAGGAATATATATATATATTTTTCTGAAATGTTTTTATTTGGATGTTTACCTAACATTTTTAAACTACTAATGTTAAGATAACATACAAAACTAATATTCCCATTATGTTTTCAGATGATGAAATGGAATCTTCCCTTAATGTTTTCACCGTTGTTCACATAAAAAACCCCCAAAAAAACCAACATAAAATAGTAATAAAAATAAGACAAAAAAAAATGTTTGGAATGTTCAGAGAACATTTAGAAATGTTTTAATAACTTAATAGGAACATTTATTAAAGCATTATTTTACAATACAGCTAACTTTAAACCAGCAAACAATGAAATTACAGTTAATGTTGTCACTTTTTTTGTCAGAAATTTGGCTTATGTTCTTAAAATATTTTTAAAATCTAGATGTTTTGAATGTTCAGAGAACACATATTCATAAATTAATGGGAACGTTATTAAAGCATTATTACAACATACTGAATGAACATGCCACGGTAGCCTTTTTTTAAACCTGTAAATAATAAAAATTAAAAGCAATGCAATCTTTGAAATGGAATCTCAGCAGTGAGTGATTTGCTAATTTAGTTGTTTATTTAAAAAAAAAAAAAAAAACAATTATTCAAAGAGGCCACTGCTGAGGCAAGACACTCCCCTGGGTAAACCTTTACAGAATGCATAAATGATATAATTCTTATTAATATTCATATATCATATATAACCGTCTGTCATTAATGTAAAATACTAAATCAAATATTCTATTTAAAATATTATTTTGACAATTTAGGTGAATAATTAAATGACAGACAAAGCAGAATCCCAGTAAAAGAGACTGATCTTAAAGGTAAATTTATTCTATGACTATGAATATTTACATATTTAATTGACCATATTTTAATTGAAGATATGTCAATAAATAGCAGCACTATGAATTTAAATTGAATGGGTTTGCTCAATTAACCTACAAGTTTTAATGAAATGTGAAGATGTCTGAAATGTACATGAAATTAATGGAAATACTGAATAATAATCCCATTAATTCTAATAAGTATTAACTTTAAAAAGAGTAAGACTAGTTACAACATGCCACTCAAAGCCTTCTTCTGCAATTTTGGTGGCCCATCTTACCCCAAGGGTCTAATTTTATCTATCTGAGCTCCTGTATGCATCTTTCACAGCTACCACACAACTTAGTGTCAGGATGATGAACAGCCCAGTGATCACATCCACGCACAATCACTCCATCTCACGCAAAACCAAGCACTTTATCTTTAATCACTTCCCTGTCAGTTATTTGATGTCATGTGTTCACGGATATCATGTTTTCTAATCACCTTCTAATCTCATTTAATCATTTTTTTCTTTTCAGCATCAGTGGATTAAAGATAAATAAACTGGATTGTCAGAAGAAAAAATGAATTCTTGAGTTGAATAATAGCATATAAAGGAGTAATGAATGAAACACATAATCACTTAAAACAAATGACAATTGAGCTGACAATAGAATGGCAATTTAGCCACAGAATTAAAACTGAAACAAATGCTGAAATGGAATCTCTGAGTGATTTGGAACATTCTGCTATACATAGATGAGAGATTACAGCACACAGAAGAACCACAGTGCAACAACTGATTCAAATGAAGCAGACACTATCGATTTTGTAAGCATGAAAATACAAAGCAAGCTCAAATTAAGTAAATACTCAATTTTTGATTAAAATGTCAGTATTGAAAGAATTACACTACTGTTCGTTAGTCATTTTTTATGTTTTTGAAAGAAGTCTCTTCTGCTCACCAAGGCTGCATTTATTACATTTATCAAAATACAGTAAAAACAGTAATATTGTGAAATATTGACTTTTCAGCATCATTACTCCAGTCTTCAGTGTCACATGATCCTTCAGAAATCATTCTAATATGCTGTTTGCTGCTCAAGAAACATTTCTGATTATTATCAATGTTGAAAACAGTTGTGCTGCCAAATATTTTTATGGAAACTGATACATTTTTTTTTTTTTCAGAATTCTTCGATGACTAGAAAGTTCAAACGAACAGCATTTTTTAAAAATATATATTTTATGTATAAATATATATTATGTATATATAAAAAGTATTTCACTTTTGATCAATTTAATGTGTCCTTGATAGATAGATAGATAGATAGATAGATAGGTAGGTAGGTAGATAGATAGATAGATAGATAGATAGATAGATAGATAGATAGATAGATAGATAGATAGATAGATAGATTGATTGATTATACTGAGCCCAAACTTTTAAACGGTTGTGAACATTCTGTTATTGTCATTTCTCTTGTACTATCCACAATCTTGGATTATTATTATTTTTTTTTTTGCATAAAATGCATGTAGTTCTGCCTTAAAATTTGGGGAGAATAAAGTTTCTTATGTTCTTTCACACAGAAAGCATCTTAGAAATATATATTTGTATATGTATAATATTCATTATAGATAAGCCCTTCTTTGCCATGCTGCAGACAAATGGCACAGCTACTGTAAACACAGCTTGTGATGCTTATAAAAATCACAAGTTGAAATGCCATATTATCACACATTATGATGTAATTTTTAACAAAAAAACTAAATTCTCAAATTTGCAAACAAATTTCCCTTTATGCTGTTATGAAATCAGAGCTATAAAGATGTTTTGTTAGCTGAACAATCATTATGTTTTTTTAAACAACAGTACAATCCACCGAACGCACTGTACTTCAGTCCCTCACAGCATCACTTTTATTCCCGTCAAAAATTAAATATGATGCTACCCTGACTAATGTCTATTGTGCAGTTTCTTCCTGTAGTAAACCACCAGCATTTTTTCTACTGTCCTCCTTCAAAATGATTAAAAGTAGCAGAATCCCAGCTAATCAGAATGTTCTGACAAAATTCTCCCAAAGATATGAACAAAGATCTTCCTCTAATGTTAACAGAATGTTCATTCCTAGTCATGTAGTCTTTATCAATGTTCTCAAAACATTACTGCATAAACATCATTTACATAATTTAATGATTTTTTTTCTTTTTTTTTTTCTGAAACATTCTTATTTGGATGTTCATCTAATATTAAAAATTCCTACTAACTACCTTCAAAACATAGAGAACATTTAAAATTAACATTGTCAAAATTATCAGATTGAACTTTCCCTTAATTTTTTCAATAATGTTGACAATAAAAAATACCTTTATAAACTGGACATTGTGAATGTTCAGAGAACAAAACTTTCTTGGACATTCAGCTAATGTTTTTAAACATTACTACTAACTGCTTGTTTTAATATGTTAAAAGGGCATTTGACAGTAGCGTTCCCATAATGTCTGCAAAAATGATAAAGAACATTATCTTAATGTTTTCACTATAAAGCATATAAAACATTTAGAAACTGGACAATTTTAATGTTCAGGGAACATTCAGAAATAATGTTTTCAAAATGGGAACATTATCAAAACATTCTTAGAACATAAACCTTATTCCAGAAACATTAATAGAACATTTGCTTAAAATGATCTAGTCTTTAACAACATTCCCAAAACGCACAAAAATATTATTGACACCATTCAAGGAAAGTTTTTTTTTCCCCCTGAAACATTCTTATTTGGTCATTCATCAATCATTTTTTTGTTAACATGACTACTAGCTACTTAGCACACGCACATCTGCAAGATATCTGTTAAAGATCATTTCATCTGGAAAGCATCTGCTGTGTGCAAACATCTGATAGATGTCTTTAACATGTCAGTTTTACATACATTATAAAAGTATAAACATCTTAAAGACATTTTCTATTTGACATCTAATAGGAAACGTTCTATAGACATATTTTAGATGAGAAAATCCTCTAAAAATACGTCTTGCAGATGTAAATGCAGACATCTTCATGATGTATGTGTGTCACGGTGCACACACGAGGGAGGACACAGGAACACGGAGATAACTCAAATCATAGTCTTTAATGGACATCAGGGCAGGACAAGGCAAGGCAGACACACAGGGACTCCGGAGGCCATGGCGGAGCAAGGGGCTCAGGAGGCCATGGCAGGTGGTCTTCGTGGCTGTGGCCTCGTTCTTCGGCCCACCCACCCCACCAAGAGCTCTACTACCCCCCCCCAAATTTACTGGGGGAATCCAGGGGGTATCAGGAGCCCTCCGGGGCTAGGCACACAGGACAGGCACCTGATAGCCCTCCAGGGCTAAACACACAGGAACAGGACAGGACAGGGACAGCCCTCCTGGGCTAGACCGACAGGGACAGGACAGGACCGGACAGGACCGCCCACAGGAACAGGAGCCCTCCTGGGCTAGCTCGGAAGTAGAGGCTTCTTAATGGGCATGACAAGGAGTCAGGGGCCCTCACAAGGTTCCCTCAGCAACCGCTTCCACTTCCGTGACAGGGAGGCCCCAGACGAGTCTCCATGGACCAGACAAGGTAAGTTAAAATGTTCCTGTGGGCACAACAAACACGGCTCTCCTGGCCATGACGTGTGGACTTGATCCACGGGAAGGGTAGGGTGGCCGACGGGCATGAGTCAGCGGCAATCCGGCGGGCATTGAGTCAGAGGCGGGTCGGCGGCGTGAACAGGGGAGCCGCGGACGGCGGCGGAAACGATCCGAGCCGTGGACCGCGGCGTGAACGAGCGGCAACCCGTGATCTGGACTGGGGAGCCGCGGACGGCGGCGGTGATTTCCCGCGATCGGCGGGCTGGAGAGAGCCGCGGACAGCGGACTCGCGGCGATCCCGCCGAACTCCCACGCGTTGCTGCCGCGGGCTATGGCGGGATGACGAGCGGCGACTTCCACGCCGCGGGGCAGACAAAACAAAACCAAAACAGGAACAAAACAAAAGACTTTCAAAACGAAAAACAAAACGAGGTGAAGGGGCGCCGCTTACTGTTGTGGTCTGGTCTTCTGTCACGGTGCACACACGAGGGAGGACACAGGAACACGGAGATAACTCAAATCATAGTCTTTAATGGACATCAGGGCAGGACAAGGCAAGGCAGACACAAAGGAACACCGGGGAGTAACGAGTAGACCAGACAACACGAAATTGAACAGGCAAGAACTAATATACACATGAAACAAGGACAGGAAACAAACCAAATATGGACACAAGAGGCAGGAACATGACACACAACAGAACCCTGACAGTGTGTGCTATCAGGGGTTTTAAATCATTTAGAAAACATTAAAAAATAATCTTCCCATAATGTTTGCAAAATTATAAAGAATGTTCCATTAATGTTTTCGCTATTAAAATGTTTAGAAAATTGTATATTTTGAATGCTCAGAGAACATTCAGAATGTTTTCATCATGGGAAAATTATCAAAACATTCTTAGAACATAAACGTTATTCCAGAAACATTAATAGAACATTTGTTTAAAGTTATCTGGTCTTTAACAATGCTCCCCAAACACTGGCACAAAAACATTGTTGACACCATTCAAGGAACATTTTTTTCTCTCTCTCTGCAACATTATTATTTGGTCATTCATCAACATTTTCTTAACATTGCTACTAGCTACTTTGCACACCTACATCTGCAAGATGTCTGTTAGAGATCACTTCATCTGGAAAACATCTGCTGTGTACAAACATCTGATAGACGTCTTTAAGATGTCAGTTTTACATACATTCTAAATCATAAACATCTTAAAGACATTTTCTAGACGTCTATTTGACATCTAATAGGAAACGTCCTATAGACGTATTGCAGATAAGCAAATACTCTTGCAAAAGTAAATGCAGACGTCAAATAGACATCTCCGTGATGTACGTGTGCTATCAGTGGTTTTAAACAGTTTAGAAAACATTCAAAAATAATGTTTCCATAATGTTTGCAAAATTATAAGGAATGTTCCATTAATGTATTCGCTATAAAACGTTTAAAAAAAATATTTTATACATTTTGAACGTTTAGAGAACATTCAGAAAGGATGTTTTCATAACGTAATGGGAACGCTAGCTGGGATATCACTTACCAGCCCAACACATGGACTGTGCGAAGCGGATATGTGGATAGCATCGCTTTTGTCTGGGAGGAGACAGATCTATCTGCCTGAGCAGGGGAGGTTGGCTGGCGGTGTGAATTGGCTGCTTCTTAAGCCAGTTATCTTACCGCTCCACGCTGCTGGTGCTCTGCCAGCGCTCACAGCCCTGACTCTGAGTGAGGACGACATTAATGAGTCGAGAGAGTCCTGCTCTCTTCTGCGGGCAAATGATGGACGTATGCATGAGATTCCCTGATCCTAGCCCAAATAAAGCACCAACACACACACACTCAAAGCGCAAGGCCTATGGGAGGCAGTGATGCTGCGAGCAGACAATCTGCAGCTACACAGGCAAAAACGCCACACACAGAGCGAGGAAGAGAGATAGAGCAAATGTAGTCCATGTTACACAGAAGGCAAACGCATCCTAATGATTCGCGTGTGCTGTGGCACTGGGAGGCGCGATGCTTTATTGTTTCTGCGGATGGGTGGAGGTCTGGGCGCTAAGCTGAGGATGCAGGCATCACGCTGAGGGGAAGCGCTTCACATTTCGGCTCTGACTCACGTACAGCTGTTTTTTCTCTCTCTCTCTTTCTCTATGGCGGCCGCGTCCTCGCATCTTTTTGCTCCGCCTCATTGGTGCTTCCCCCATTCCTTGGTTTCTCTCTCTCTCTTGCTCTCTCTCTCTCTCTCAGAGCTCCAGGCCAATTGGTTGCTTGCCTTCAACCGTTATCTGCTCTCTTCCTTCTCCGCGTCTCTCCTCTTCCTCTGTCTTCCTTCAACTCATGAAGAATGATTAGCATACGGGAGGCGAGAGGAACTTTCCAGCGCGAGTGAGCAGGAGAACAAGTGCGCAAAAGAAAGGACACTGGAAAATACAATCAGCAGCGATTGGAAAGTTTGAGCGAAGACCACATTTCCAGACTGGTGGGTCACTCGTGATTTTATTTCTGGCTGGACTGCTTTGCAGACATTGCTCTGATTGAAGAGTTGAGCTTGTACAGCGTGTGTTTATTAGTTGGTGTAGTGCAGTTGTTACCATTCTTGACTTAGAAATTAATTTTGTAACAGTGACCTATTGTAATCAGGATGATGTACAGTAGTCATATTAAATCGTTACTTTAATACCAGAAAATGTAGATGAACATTTTTTACTGAAAAAAACCTACATTTTTTACAATGTAATAAGAATGATTGCTCAGTATTTTTGTTTTGTTTTCCAGTACAGATTAACATTCTTAAATCAGGATGCATTTACTTGAGATGAAAATGACTTAAAGTTATTAATTCTTGTTTTCTGTAGAATTTATCAAAATTAAGTGGGTTTATGCTTTAAAAAACTGAAAAAAATCTGCCAGTAGTCTTTTTTCCACTTTGGATAAAGTTTATTTTTCCCACTCCATTGGCAGATTATTATTATTATTTTTTTCTTGTTTAAAGCATAAACTCTTAATTTGGATTTTTCATTTTAAATGCAAAACAAGACAAAAATATGAAGGTTTTTTTTTTTTTTTTTTTTTTTAA
>JAFVLL020036022.1:0-15098 GCA_021397915.2 Tor tambroides | reverse complement strand
CAGGACTGTGGGGTCACACAGAAGCACAGGGGCACAACAAACAAACAGCCATACAACAACGTGTGGGTCAGGAGAAGGAGCCGGGACCAAATATGCTGAAGTCATTAGCTCCACGGGGAGGGGGCCACCCACTCTGACCCTGCCTGACTAAGGATCCTCCTCTTGCTTATGAACACATACCCTGGTGCCCTGGACCTCAGAGCTTACCCCAGCTTGACATCCAGGGATGATAGGAGACTAATACTGATATCTTGTTACACAATAAATCTCACTAAATTCTCAACTGACTGAGAATGAGGGGCAAAGCGGCTCAGTGTAACGGTAATAAAAAGCTCAGTGTAAAAACTACTGCGCATGCATTTAATGGATCTCGAATGTAGTAACATTTTCTTAGTTTGAGGGGAAAATTCAAATATACATCTTTTAAGATATGCAAAATGAAAATATAAATAATAATGAATTACAAAACCAAAATTCAAGAGAAACTATGGAAACTTTTTTTTTTTTTTTTTTGGTAAATGTTTTGTATATTTGTGGTTTGTAGTAGGCCTATATTATAAAGTAATTTGTGGTTTGTAGCATATTATAAAGTAATTTCAAACTATACACACACTCCCACATGTATATATATAGTTAGTCTGTGTCTGACGAGAGGCAAAAGCATCCACTGCCATTGTTTTATTAATATATTAAATGTAAATATGCTTCACATCAACTATAAGTTTAATAAATAGAAAAAGGCAATATATTAAAGGTACAGTCATGTTTCATACTTTTCATACATACATACATACATACTATATATATATATATATATATATATATATATATTACAACATATTTATATTGCATATTTATTATTGTATATTTATTATATTTTATATTTTTATATAAGATTGTGGGTTGAAAGGACAGCTATAAAGTAAGTATAAATAAAATGTCTATATGCCACTGCGTAAATGTATTAAGACCTCAGGACAAGCAGCAGTTGTGTCTGGTGTTTGACAGAAAGATGGTCCATGAAGACGTGTCTGTTTTAGCCATCAGCGAGCCTGGACCGATGACGCAGCACAGGACGCTCCTCCAATAGCAGAAGACACAACAACACTCACGCGCTATTTAAAGTCAAGCAGCTGAGCTGGAGAGCGAAAGTGCCAATTACTTACCCGGAGGAAGAAGACGCTTATCCTTACCTTTATCAGGAATTTAGCATCGTAGATGGCGGTTTCAAACAAGCAGCTGACGTCGTTTTTCATAGAGGACATTTTATCCTTAAAAGAGGATAAAAAAGATGACTCCTGCAAATCTGAGAGCGACAGACCCGACAGCACAGACGGACGAACAGGTAAGACCATTTCTGAGTAGGCTACACTTTAAGATAAGGCAGTTGTATCATTTGCATGTCAAGCTATAATAGTCAACATTTGAAGTGGATCAAAACCTTTCATCAAAGTTGTCCTAAAACCAAAACAGCACCTGTTCTTGTCTTAGGACAACTTTGATGAACTTTTTTGATCCACTTCAAATGTTGACTACTGTAGTTATGTAGGCAGTTAGCTAGTAGGTAGGTAGTTTAGGTAAACTGAATATGTGTGCCAACCCTTACGAAAATTAACCATGGTTTTGTTATACTAGTAAAACTAGTAAAATACAATTTGTATAACCACAGTTTTACTACAAATACCATGGTTATATTATGGATAGTGTAGCAGAACCATGGTTAATTTGTGGTTTAACTATACAACAACCATGTTTTTTTGGTTTTATTTGTAGTAAAACTATGGTTATTTTCGTAAGTTAGTTGTAAAAGCAGACCCGACATTGTATTTTTACTAGCACAGATTTCTGTCGGGTTGTTCTGAGACCAGTTTTCCTGTGAGAAAATGAGTTTAGTATCCTAAATGTATCGTGTACTTACGTTCACAGATTCAGAGGATAGCTCGGTTTGTCAGAGCCCTGGAGATAAATCAGTGTCTCCCGCGGAGATGACTGGAGGAGGCTGTGGCGGGAAAAAGAAGCGCTCGCGCGCCGCCTTCACGCACCTGCAGGTGCTGGAGCTCGAGAAGAAGTTCAGTCGTCAGCGGTACCTGAGCGCACCCGAGCGGGCACACCTGGCGAGCGCGTTGCACCTCACGGAGACTCAGGTGAAAATCTGGTTCCAGAACCGGAGATATAAAACCAAGCGGAGGCAGTTAACGACAGAGCACGCCAAGGACTACTTCCAGAAATCAGACGCCACCGCTATGGCTGCTACAGAGGAGGACTTTTTCAGAGCTTCGCTTTTAGCGACGGTCTATAGATCCTATCCATACCGGCCTTATGTGTATGACTTACACGGACTGAGTGTGTGGAGACCAGCACTGTGATGACTGGGACATTAACATGGACTTTCTCAGATTATTGTGAATAATATTCTATATTATTATGGTGATTTTTTTAAAGTATTGTACAGCTTTGTATTCTGTGTAATAAAATATTTTTTTCAAAGGTTCATATGTGTGCGTTGCATGAGCTACAGGCTCAAAGTAGCCTATTCTGGTCACTCCGGTGACATTTTTGCAATCATTCCCATTTCATCTTCACCTTCTTTATTTAATTTATACATTTAAGAAGGACGTATAAGCTTGTGCCTTCCATCATGGACTGAAAGCCAGATATGTTTACCTTTATCTTGCATTTATATCACTTATGTTAAGGTGAAGTGAAATGCATTTTTGCCTTATCTGGTTAAACAAACCTAGCATACTTCTGAACTTTTACTTTAAAACGACTGAGGAACTTAAAGCATATGGATCTAAGTGAAATGTACATTTTCAAAAAAAATAATGCAACTACGTGTTATGATTTATTGGCATCCACTTTAGCCAGTTCAATAAATCTTACTAATTTGAGTGTGTTGGAAGGTCATATGTTTGTGATATGGCCTTTGATGAGCTTAATTTAACATTTTTGTGTTCTCTGAAGTCATCAGTGTGTTATACTATGGCTCTAAAATTCGTCTTCCATTGGACTTCAGTAAAAGTTTTCACACATTCATCATTATTATTTCAAAATCAGGGCAATTCTCTGAGAACTAATTCCTAAAAGCTGTCCATTGTTTAACAAGGACTGCAATTATTCTTCAGCCTGAATACTTGCCACGTTCACAAGCCATGCCAGCTGATAAATCAAGAGAAGGATTCTTTTGTAAAACATGCGGGTGCACTCAACATAGAAGTTTAACATTGCTACAAGAGATAGCAATCTCAAGCGCCCCTATCCTTCTTCCATTCAACTTAAGTTGACTTCAGCAGAGCGGTAGTTTAAACCGCCTGAACCGGAGGTGGTCTGTTGTCTGAGGGATACAGGTAGGCTTCTCCTGGAAAGATGACATGATTTACTCTGTAAGGGGTGGTCTAATCAGTGAGTCGTGAAGTCAGTGAGAGCTAAACTGATAAATGTTGTAGAAATAATAGCCAAACCATTTTATGGTTTACACACAAAATCCCCAACCTTCTGTGAATATTATGTTTGCAATACTTTTCCTTCAGGAAGCAACTGCCATGCAGGTCATCAATCACCTGTCTTTAAAAAGCACTCAGGCATAACCAGACCTCTTTAGGTATTTCTGCAAAGAAATGTCTCAGTAAGTATGTGGATTACATGCAGTAGGAAGTGCTTGTTACAGGGGTGTTCAAATGAGGCATGAATATTTGGTAACACTTTTATTTACGGACCAAATCTCACTATTAACTAGTTGCTTATTAGCAAGCATAATACTAGTATATTGGCTGTTTATTAGTACTTATAAAGCACATATTAATGCCTTATTCTGCATATTTTAGATCCCTTAATACCTAAAGTTAACAACTACCTTACTAACTATCAATAAGCAGCAAATTAGGAGTTTATTGAGGCAAAAGTTGTAGTTAATAGTTAGTTAATAGTGATAGTTGGTCCCCAAAAGTGTGAATATTTGTCTCCCGAACCATAAGTTTGGCTTAATAGTTTTGAATATGATGCCATTTAAATGTAAACTTAAACACAATACAAAATACAATTATGTATATTTTTATATGAGATATATGATATATATGATATATATGAGAACATAATATAATATACTATCATATAATATATATGCTCTTATCTACTTGCCTTACTGCATAACTTTACACTGATGTAGCTGCAAGAATGTTTACTTTAAGCCACCTTTCCCATTTGTTGTATGACTGGTGGAAATGATTTATTATTTCATACATCAGTCAGATGACAGAAATTCTCCACTTCCCAGTTCAAACGATTCAAACCAGTTTCAGCTATTATCCAAAACTCAAACCTGTCTGGTGAAGTCTGACTTTGACATCAAACTCGTTCTGGATTTGGCCCCTTTCTTTCATTTGAAGCTTGCAGATCCACCCAAGCAGGGCACATCCACCCGCATATTTCTATCTCCACAACAATGTCATGCCACTTAATAATAGTAATCTGTGTGGTGACATTGTTTTGGTCTGTGAGATAAGCGCGGCCTGTGATACAGGGGTTCTCCTCCGTACAGGGCGCGGGTTCACCTAATGCCACCCACTTGGCTCGGCTCCAGAGAAACTCTGGAATTTTCTGGGCCTATCCATTTCTGTCTGTTCATATCAATATCCCCTCACTTTACCAAATATGTTCTCTGTTACACCCTAATTTACCCATCAAAGTCTACTTCTCATATTGTATGTGTAAACACATGGGAATTTGTTGTGATGTCATGTGAAAACATGTATGGGATTGGCTTCAATGCCATTCTCTTGTTAAATATGTTAAATATGTTAGTCAGCTGGCAGAGAGAATGAAATGTGTGCTGTTGTTATTATTGTCAACAGAGTAACAAGCAAACCTTTTTTAAGTCTTGAAAAAAGCCAAGCAACTTTGACTGACAGCTAAAGGGATAGTTCACTCAAAAAAATAATTTCTGTCATTATTAAGTCACCCTCACGTTGTTACAAACCTGAATGACTTTATTCTGTGGAATACAAAAGGAGTCTTCCTGCCTCTGCTTTCCTTATAAGGACATTTCACTGCTTCTGACTTCTGACAATCTCCAAAATAAAAAATAAAATAAAATAATAGACAAATTCTTTGGTAACTGAATACTTAATTAATTAATTAATTAATATTTTTGAGAATAAAAAAGAAAAATCACTGATAATCTATCTGCCGCTCTGAAATCTCATTCATGCTGAATTTGGCATACCAGGTTTTTCCATATTGATTATTGTCTGTGTAGTATATCCAAACTGACAGCTAACTTATGTATGCAAATAAATATAAGGAATAATGAGGTTTGAAAACTGAAAGCTGAATGGGAACATTTTCAGCGAATACAGAAATCACACTGAAACTCACAAAAGTATCATATGACTTTAATAATCTTACAATACAGATCAGGACTCATATATTATTACAGCTTTGTCATTTCTGGAGCTTGATTCTCCATTTGTGTTCCAAAGGTTAAAATAAAATAAAATTAAATAAAATTAAATTAAATTAAAATAAAATAAAATAAAATAAAATAAAATAAAATAAAATAAAATAAAATAAAATAAAATAAAATAAAATAGTAAAGCATACTGGGTTTGCCAGTGTAAATAATGAAAGAATTTTTCTGTGAACAATATCCAGGACCATAGTACTTGTACAGGCCTGTGTCACTCGTGTCAAAGATAGCTGTTTTTCTCAGATGAGCCTGCTGTCAAGCCACACCTTATTCATTCATTTTGTCTACTTGTCAAAATGTATTATGTAAAATGTTCTTACCCAGTAATTGCCAAAGTACTTGTCTACAGTATGTAATTTATTGCCTTTCAACTTCTGCATGTTGATGACTGATATTACTAGATTACTTGAGAGGAAATTGGAAACATTTATTTGAAGTCTTTGGTCTTCAAAACACTTCCTCGTGCCCGTGGACTGGAGTGAACAGGAGATCTGAATTGTCGGCTCCGTTAGGTTTCTGAATCTCTACAGGTGGAGGTCAAAGTGGGTGGAGATGCTGACCCCCAGGTGTGACGGAGAACGAACAAAGCTCTCGATCATGACTCAGTCAACTCATCTAACACCTGCCAATCAAACTAGACTGCACTCTCACGCAAGTACGGGTGGAGTTAACTGTTAGATGAAACTTACTCCAGAATACATACTGCATGCATTAAACACACAAGTTAAACAACCTTGGCTATGAGATGGTTTTCACCTCTGGAGTGGTCTCTTACGCTTATGCAGGCTGAATTTATTTGATTAAAAATACAGTAAAATCAGTAATATCATGAAATATTATTGCAATGTAAAATAGCTGTTTTCTATTTTAAAGTGTAATTTATTCCTGTGATCAAAGCTGTATTTTTAGCTTCATTACTCCAGTCTTCAGTGTCACATGATCCTTCAGAAATCAGTCTAATATGCTGATTTGCTGCTCAACAAACATTTCTGATTATTACCAATGTTGAAAACAGTTGTGCTGCTTTATATTTTTGTAGAAATGTTTTTTAGCATTCTTTAATGACTAAAAAGATCAAAAGACCAGCACTTATTTAAATTAGATTTTTTTTATGTAAAAGCCTGACACAGTGGTTCATTATTAGATATATTATGATTATAAGGAAAATAAATGAATTCATATTAAATAATAGATAACAAACACACTTTCAATCTCAACATTGCATATAAACATGGAAGAAGAAGGAGTGTCTTTTCAGAAAATATCTCAGCAATGCACTGTGCTTAAAATAGTCTGCAATCAAATTTCAATATGAAATATTTCTTAGCAAATTCTCAAAAATGATCTGAGCTCCAAATCATCCGAGCTATTTTATCCACATTGATTTTATAGCTCTATGCTTTTACTGTATGTCAACAACCGTGTCATTTGTGTCCATTTTCATTTTAGGAGAAACATCTGAGACAAAGTATTTATATGTTACTTCCAAGAACTGCATTCTTTACATTCATATCTCTTGAGCTATGAAAGAGAAACATTTGAGCAGTTTTCCTCTGTACAGGTTTAAAACTGTACTGTTTCCAAAAACTGAAATACATTTTCGAGACAAGTGGTTGCATCAAATTCTTGACAGTTTATGACTAGTTGACTGCCTTCCGAAACACTGCCTAATCCATCTCACATTTCATATTCATTCATCCAAACCATTACCCACTCAACGACAACATTTCAGATCATTTCCCCTGATCTCTCCTCAGTTGGTTAAGCTCTGGTTAAGCTCTAAGCGACGGCCTTTGGGAGGAAGATGCTGTAGTCTGCGTTTAGGGGTAAACAGGATTATAATCTTTGGGTCCAACTGATCCAGTGTCTCAGCCACTTTGGCTCCATCATTAAAGGATTAGAAGTGTTGGAAACCCTGATAAAAAAGGTTCAGCTCCCTCTCTGTCTAGCACAGGTTTACACGCAGCCATTATCAGCCGAGTGACAGCGCTTCTGGAGGGAGTGTGGCTTGCTCTGAGTGCGGATTAAGATGTGTTGTTGTTTCTGTTATTCACATCCGGAACATCTGCAGGTTCAAGCCTTGAGTAATGTCTATTTGCAATACAATTAGAGACGAAGATAAAAATCTCTGGCAAAATGGCAGATCTTGTATTGCCAGCTTTGCAAAGCACTAATGTCCCTGAAAATGAGTATGGTCGAGTTAAAAAAATATACTATTCTATTTTATATATATATATATATATATATATATATATATATATATATATACACATTACTATTTAAAGGATATAAAACTTATTTATTTATTTATTTATTTATTTATTTATTATGTGCTGCCTTTGGAATGCACTAATGACCCTGAAAATGTAATAAATAAATTAATAAATAAAATATTTTTAACTATATATATATATATATATATATATATATATATATATATTTTTTTTTTTTTTTTTTTTTTTTTTTTTCCCAACAACGGTAACACTTTACTATACTGTCCCATTGCTTAATGTTAGTCAATGCATTAACTATCACAAACTAACAATGAGATATACAGTATTATTACAGTATTTGTTAGTATTTTTTAATGTAATTTAATTAAAATTCAACTTAGTTAATGTCAGCTCAGGTCCATTAAATGATGTAACTTTTAATGCATTAGTACATGTTGACATTAAGTAAGATTAATTTATAATTTTTTATTTTTTTATTTTTTATTCTATATATATACACACAGTGCCTTGCAGAAGTATTCAAACCCCTCCATTTTTTTACGTTTTGTTATGTTGCAGCCTTATGTTAAACCACTTTAAAATACTTTTTTTTCCCACAATAATCTACACTCCATACACCATAATGACAAAGCAAATATTCAAAAACTATTGAAAACTGTCATGCAGCTTAATTATGTGGAAACCATAATACATTTTTCTGAATTCTTTGATGAATCGAAAGGTCAAAAGAACAATTATTTATTTATTTGGTAATAATAGAAATGTCTTTACTGTCCCTTTTGTTGAATTTAAAACAGAATAAAGTTGATAAAAGTATGAATTTTTCAAAAAATATATGAATTTGTTATATATTGATTATAATAATTATTAAAATCTTCTGTGTATTTAGGCTGTCTGAAGAATTGTTTCTGTTTTCATGTAATTCCAGACAGACTCTCTGTTTGGGTCATGCATTCTGTTATTGAACTCCATGTTCATACAAAAATATACTTTCTGCTGACTCACTAAAGCATTTGTAAATGACAAGTGTCTTAAAACAAACATTCTTGTAAAGCATCTATAATACTGGTCAGTGATCAACAAACAAACATGGTCTGCTTCCTCTGTAGGAATGTTCTTTAGGGTTTTGAGTGTTTTGTGACAGAGCCGGCATGTTGAGTCTTAAAGATGAAGACAGAAACCTGTAAACAAGCTGATAAGGGTCAGCAGTGTTGGGTCTGCTTATGGGAAACACAGGTTTTAAACAGGGTGATGATGAACATTCAATGAACAAACCATCTTTGAAAAAAGGAACTTTTCTTAGATTGATGGACATTTGTATTACTGATGTAAATTTCTCATCTGATTTCAGATAACACTCTATTGTTTGTTTTGTTCTTCACTCACACCTCCAAAACACTGAAGAAACACGTCATCTGACCAGCACATTTTGCTGAGCCTCATTGTTGTTCTCCTTTTCTTTGAGCACACACACCCTCTGTGAAAACACTGCAGCCGATCTGAGCAGCAGGGCATCCTCACCTCTAATGAAGCTCTATTCAGTGATTGGGTGAGGTTGTCATTCTTTTCAGTGATGATTATTAGATATCGTTCCAGGGAACCACACCTGACCTGACTGCCAACATTGCGAACGCGTCCATTATCACCTGTTCTGATTGAGAAAATCTGATGCTCTTTTGAGTGTTAGAAAGTCAAGTTTGCTTGAAGTGCCTGATGACCTCTATGGAGAACTCAGCACCAAAATGCTAGGGGGTTTCCAAGGGCCTTCTGGGTGCTTTCTAAGGGGTTCTTAGGGTGTCCTATAATTACTGCTTTCTGGCACCTTCTGGTGTGTTCTGGGTGGTTGCTTTTGGGTTTCTGTGGTGTTCCGGATTGTTTCTAAGGGGTTCTTACAGTGTAAAAAAAAAAAGTCTGTAAAAATACAGTACAATATGCCGTAATAATTTGAAGGAATTTTCTGTATTTGGTTTTTACAGGTGTTTTTCTGTATTTTTGAATTACGCTTTGCAGTGTGGGAACAAGAACCTTAATTGCTTATCGGCACGAAAATGTGACAGATGCAGATGGAGACCATAAGAAATGTAAGTTGAGCATTTTATAGACAATTGTTTGGATTGGAAAGTATTATGGACAGCAATCGATTTAATGAACTTAAAATACTGTATGAATGTTTTTCCATCTCCAACCTTCATGTTACTCTGTAATTCAGTTTCATTCATTTAATTTTTTGTCATGTCCATTTCTTTGAGTTTTCCTGTGAAGAAATCCTGAACGAGGGTTGAAATGAAGAGAACCAAGCAGCTACCCATTCCTCCAAGACTCTTGAACAACTTCGAAAATCCATGTAAAATTTGAGCTTTTTTCAAATCTCAAAATGGAACTTGGACTAAACATGCAGATTAAGGGGAAAAAAACCTGCAGGCTATTCCTCAAACTGGCATATGGTGAGAGGTATATTAAGAGTGCACAACCTCTTAGCCCTACGTGTCACTTCATGTTTGCTCTTAATTCAGATTGTACAGTTTCTTCTTAGTTTCACATTGAAATGTCAAGCATGAGTGCACAAATCTTTGTTTCATATTTTCAAAACGCAACACACAAGCTCGCACATAACATAAAGATCGCGCGCACCTAGAAACATTCAGGAATACAGAAAATGAATGTCAATGCTGTCCTGTGATTTATCAGCTTAAAACCGGAAAGTTACAGCATATTCTTTCTGTCTCTGAAGTAACTACAACCCTCAGCTTTGCCATAGTAGAGACGATGCACAGACAAGTGAGGTAAACATTAATTTATAGGGATAGGTCGCTCAAAAATGAACATTCTGTCACGAATTACTTAGCCTCATGTCGTTCTAAACCCGTAAGACCTTTGTTCATCTTCGGAACACAAATTAAGGTATTTATCCGAGAGCTTTCTGACCCTCCATAGACAGCAAGGGTCCTACCACATTGAAGGTCCAGAAAGGTACCAAGAACATAGTCCATGTGACATCAGTGGTTCAACCGTAATTTTATGGAACTACGAGAATACTTTTTGTGTACAAAAAAATAATAATAATAACGACTTTATTCAACAATTCTTCTCCTCCGCTGTCTATGGAGGGTCAGAAAGCTCTCGGATTTCATCAGAAATATCTTAATTTGTGTTCTGATGATGCACAAAGGTCTTACGGGTTTGGAACGACATGAGGCTGAGTAATTAATGACAGAATTTTCATTTTTGGGTGAACGAACACTTTAATATTGACTTGGGCTAATTGTACTGCTCCAATAAACCACGTTAAAACTATTCTTCTAATATTGTGTATTTATTTTTCATTTAATATGAGTTCTTAACAGAACTTTGTGATATTTCAAAACATACTGAAATACATTAGCTGCAAATTTCGTCATGGAGCAAAGGCGGAGTGGTGTTTCTGATAAGTTGAGCGAGGAGCGGGAAATGGTGAATCTGGAGCGGAGCTGGACCGGAGTGATTATTGAATCCTTGGAGTGCGGAGAGGAAATTGTTGCCGCTCCACTCAGCTCACATACTCTGGCTGGTAAAGATGGGCAGCCAGCTATTCTCCAAGCCAGCTGAAAAATGACCAAGACCACTTTAAAACCACTCAACAAAACCAGTTCGGGCTTATGCCAGTTTAGGCCAAAGTGCAAAATATAATAGCTTGTTCAAATTACAAATCGAAATAGTATGAGCGAAAGTAGTAGTGTTGCTCGCATTAGCAAATACCAAAACTAACCTCCCATTATACTCTATTTTCAGTTGCACTTTTTTATCATTTTCACCGAGCAAGGGGTAATGATTGACAAAATGATGTTTATCTCAACAAAGACGCTATCAGGTGAGACCTTCATAGTCTACATGGAAGACTTCCCCTTTGTAACACATGCTTCATGAACTCTAAGCTATGACTGCGATTATCTTTCTTTGTTCGCTAAGAGAGCTTGTGTACAATGAATGCATTAGCGTACAACCAAGCATGAGGAGCAAGAACATGTTTGTATCATTCTTCAACTTCAGTCAAAGCGAATGGCTAGAATTCCAGCTGTGCTGCAGCTTAATGCTGATAAAAGCTAGTTTACAGCCTGCCCACGTTAAACACAGCAGACACACGAGTCTGTGATTAAATGTCTGAGTATGAGACTATGCACTGGTGTGTGATTGTATGGGCCCCCGATTGACCCTCTCAGGAAAGAGCAGTCACAGGATCACACCATCCCTGACCTTTGACCCCATCAGGAGTGACCAATCATGCCCAGGCAGGGTCAGAGAGCTGGGGGAACACAGACGTGGGTCTCTGACTGTCGACTTTATCATGACTGATTCACGTATTGCTCTACCCAGCAGTTACAGGCCGTTTAGCAGTGTGGAACAGACATGAGTATTAATCAGACTACAGATACTCATCAGGAAGTTTAAGTAGAAGAGATTCCAGTTATTATTATTATCTTACCTCAGTTGTGGCTTCTTTGAATAATCTTACATTTTATGCTATGACAACTACATTAGCAGATTGTTCTATTTATTTTCCTTAAAGGTGACATATCATAAAAACTGTTTCCATGTTTAAGTGCTATAATTGGGTCCCTGGTGCATCTAACAACCCAGGAAATGCGAAAAGATTAAACCAGTAAAATTTTTTGGTAGGCCTTTCTCTGCAAGCTTGTGAAAAAATAAGTGTGGCAGATTTGTGACGTAGAAAGGGGTCTTATTATAATATTACTGCCCCTTAATCTGCAAGTTTCCACCCATGACGCCACCATTGTGTTCACAAGCAACAACGGTGTACCAGTTCTAATGCCATGGCAAATGTCTGAGTAAAGCATGCTAACTGTTCTGTCTTTGGCTGCACTGATGAGCACAGAACAGTGTTTAGAGTCCCAGTGTCAGAGAAGAAAAGAGAGCAGTGGATTTATTGATTGACGTTTAAGCACAATAAGACATGAAAGAGAACTTAGTTTAGTAGTATTGACATGCCATGCAATAGGCGCTTTCTGTGTGCGTGCTTTGGATGCACTCAGAAAACCCTATATCAAGTTTAAACTAATATGGTTTAAAATGCATGATGTCAGCACGATAGACATGATCATCAAAATTAAACATGTTTTTTAGCAGAGTATCTGAGATATGTGCTGTAAAGGCACAGCCCCAGTCTGGAAAAGGGGGCAGGGAAGAGCAGCTCATTTGCATTTAAAGACACATGCACGAAAACAGCATGTTTCTGCTTCCAATCAAAATAGGCATTTTCAGAATGATATAATGAATGATCTGTGGGGTATTTTGAGCTGAAAGTTCACCGATACATTCTGGGGACACCTTACGTATTGTAAAAAGGGGCATAATAGGTCTCCTTTAATAACACCGGCTAATGAACCTTCACGCTTTTCAAGCGAATTCACCACATTGTAAAATGTTTCTAATGAAACTGGGTTGGTCATTCTGAATGTTTCACAACTATGTTGCGCAAAAAGTCTTCAGAGCAAAGAACCAGAGTTAATTTCCCTTGAATTTATAAATTAAAAATCAGTTAATTTGAGTTCAAATTTTAAATTAGACATTTAAATTCTTTAACAACAGCATATGGTAGATAGTTCACTCAGAAGTGAACATTCAGTCATCATCTGTTTACTCTCATGTCTTTTAAAACCCATTTGACTTTCATTCTTCCATGGAACACAAAAGCAGATGTTGGATGTTAGTTCCTCTTTTCCATAATATACACTATTTTTTATTTATTAGTATTTTATTTTTGTGCATTTTGGAGTGTAATAGTCCCTGGTACCTATATTCCTTTAACCTCCCTTTAATTGTGAGAAAGAAGTGCACTTAATTGTACTGCATGTGGATTTATAGTGTACCTAAAATCATAGATAATTTCATAATATTAATTTCATAATATTAATTACATAAAAGGCCACTTAAGTGTACTTAAAAGAGAGACACTTTCTTAACACATTTAAATACACTTTGAAAAGTGCACTTTATAATTATATCAAATAATTACTTTAAAGTACATTTAAATAGTCTTTTGTCATGATTTAAAGAAGAACACTTATTTTGATGTGTTGACTAACATACTAAAGCACTTGATTACCTTAAATTAACTGTGTATAATTTAATATTACATTAAAAGTTACTATATTTTTGATGTACTAAATTGCAACTTCATCATTACAAATGTGTAAATATAAATATATTTAAATACATAACATACAATTTTCAAACAAAATGATATTAAGTATATTTTAGTTATTAAAAATGTTTGTCAGTTCATTTAGCAGTTCACTTAACCATATTTCAAAAACAATAGAAGTAACTATGAAATTACATATAACAATGTATGTTCAACAACTCTTAATTCAACTAAGTGCACTTAATATAAATTTACACTATAATACGCTTTCATTAAATTGTAAATAACATCCAATTAAGTATCCGAAAACATGACAATCATTTCACACTTAGTCTAAATGGCATTTTTACATTATATTGTCATTAGTAAGTAAACGTAAAGAACAACATGGACTTAATTAAAAGTTATTAGCACCTGGAGCAAATATCACATTGTTATTTTTAATAATATAAATATTAACAAATAATATTATATTGAGATGCAATGTGGACAGCGTATAACCAGTATACTGGACACTGAATAAATATCTGTCATTTCTTTTTCATATTTTATAAGAGTAACATTCTCTAATGGCAAATGTGAAAGATTTTTCAGATAAAAACATGGTTTTATTTGAAGACTATATATATATATGTATATATATATATATATATATATATATTAAAAACAACTGTTAAATGCATTGCAGCATTCAGAAGCATTCAGAAGTTGACCTGCCAGTTGTTGCCAAACACCATGAAAATCTGTTTTCTATTGCAAAAATTGTGTTTTGCTTGTGGAGATTGATGTCATCAGATTAGACGAGCTGTCATTGCTCTTCTCACACCTGTTGTTCAAAGTGGGATATGTGCTTTTGAAACTAATGAGCACTCAAACTACTCCCTAAATATCTTTCACTCCACCCTTTTCTGTGTATAAGATGTACGTAAGCCAAAATGCTTTATTGATGTGCGCACTTAAAACACTGATCTTGCCCAACACACACACACACACAAAGAATAATAACAGAGAAGCCCAAGTCACATGAGAACACTCATTGTCTTGTAAACTGACTGAAGGAGCGTCATCCTCAAACACGTTGTCAAACTGGCTCTTCAAAATACAGAGTCAGATCAGTGATTTATTAGACGCTATTCAGAAGTGGATACAATTCAGAAGCAATATGAGACACTTTTTACTAGCTGCTTCCAGGCAAAGAAAAGAGTTAAATTTAATACTTATAATTATTTATAAGGATGCCTATATATATATATATATATAT
>JAFVLL020036020.1:0-26345 GCA_021397915.2 Tor tambroides | reverse complement strand
TAGTCCTGCCACCACAGCTGGAAAATATCCTAGAGGAAACACTGCATACATTTAATAAAATTAGAAAAATGCATTTACAAAGGTAAAAAGAAAATTTACATCTGTAAATCAGTTTGAGTCAAATGTCACCTCGTATTAAGGGGTTTGGGGGGGGGGGCACGGGGTTGTTAGTTTAGTTTGTCACCTTTTTCACCCCTGACGAGTTTGCACCCCTGAGAGCAGATGAGTCTTGGTCATGCCAGAACTAAACAGTGCAGTGAGATCCAGGGTGAAGCGCTTGAATTCAGCGAAAAACACAAATGACTCAGTGATTTAAAGCCAGATGAAACGGCGCTGACAAACAGGAGAAACACTGTGCACAACGATACAGTCAGAAGGCTTTTAAATCTACAACTCGCCATCATTTACCATGGATTTACTGCAGTAACACCAACTGCACTGTGGTATTGTGGCAGAAATGTGGGTATTTGTATCGAATTTTACAATATTAATGTAGACATGAATTAATTGTATTAAAGGGGTCCTATTATGCTTTTTCAATTTTTGAATTTTAGTCAGTGGTGTAATGTGTATGTTTGGGCATAAAAAAAATCTACAAAGTTACATATCTCAAAGTCCACTCCAAAGGGAGATATTTCGTTTTTAAAAAATCACTTTTCAAGAGCTACAACAAATGACTCATTTGGACTACAGCGTTGTTTTCCGGTGTTAGTGATGTCACAAAGCGGTCCATTAGAATATCATTAAAATAATTCCTGCCTACGGAAATTCAAATGGTTGGGGGGTGGGGAGGGGCGAGGTTGTGGTGTGTGTGTGTGTGTGTATGTATATGTGTATATGTGTGTGTATTAGGGGTTGCACGACTAATCGACTAGTCGACTTCAGTGCTCTGCCATGACGCTTTAAGCTTGACGTCGACTAGTCGCTGGTCCTATAGAGGGCTCAACAGGATAAGAAATCCACATTTATGCTCCGTTTCCAAACAGTTAAAATTACAAATTAATAGGTTGTTTGCAAACACGTGATTCTGATGACGTGCGAAATTCAGCTGGAGGGCAGGAAGTAAGTTTTTTTTTTTTTTCTCCATTGGAACCAGTAGCAGAAACTCAAGATGCCTGTGTTTTGCATTGTTTATGGATGCTCAAATCGGTACGAAAATGTGTTGTTCTTAAGGAAGGAAAAGTCAAGAAATTGAGTGAAAAACGCAGGAAAATGTGGCTTGTAAACCTGCGTCTGCGGTCGGGAGGAGCCGATCGGATAATGCTCGTGTGTGCAAATGGTTAATATAAGATATAATAATATATTACTAAAGACGTGTATAAATAGATATAAGGTGACCCAGTCCGAATTCACTCAATGCTAAACGCCACACGTAGACACGATGTAAATAAGATATTTACAGTTCAGAGAGCTTCACTGACTATAAGGAACTGTGAGATTGCGATAAACAGCATTAGTGATTACATGGAAGCGCTATTTGCTCGTTTTCTAGGCTATAATCAAATCAGAATTTAAATAAAAGTTGTTTTACGTGCTGCCAACAGGACCCACGGCCACAAACCCTGTACATGCAGCAAAGTTTCAGGAGTTGACATATCCTGTTATATCCCTCATATAAATACGGGATTCACTTTTGAAATAGCTTGTTTGCAGTCAGGGTAAGTTGCTTAGCCTATATCCACCGCTTCAATGGCATGCAAGTGGTTATAGCACCTAAACCAGTACAGTACGGACTTCTACGGAGAACTCATACGTTCTCTTTTTTTTCAGTCATTCCTGACACTTTGCTGCATACAGGGTTTGTGTAACTTACGTTGGTCCTAGCAGCACGTAAAGCAAAACTTTTATTCAAATTCTGAATTGCTTACAGCCTAGACAGCGAGTAAATAGCGCTTCTATATAATCACTAAAAAGTTGGCTCACTTCAATTTATTATAATCTCACAATGTCCCGTATAATTAATGAAGCTCTCTGAACTGCAAATAATATCTTATTTACATCGTGTCTACGTGTGGCGTTTAGCACTGAGTGACTTCTGACTGTCTCACGCTGAATGCTTGAGGTGGCAGCCTTGGATTATCTATTTATATCTGTATTAATATCTTAATATATTAATATTATCTTATATTAATCATTTGCACACACGAGCATTATCCGATCGGCTCCTCCCGACCGCAGACGCAGGTTTACAAGCCACTTTTTCCTGTGTTTTTCAGTCAATTTCTTGACTTTTACCCCCTTACGAACAACACATTTTCGTACACGATAAAATCTCCTTGTTTTCTCGGTTTGACTGATTTAAGCATTCATAAACAACACATTACACAGGCATCTTGAGTTTCTGCTACTGATTCCTATAGAGAAAAAATTACTTCCTGCCCTCCAGCTGAATTTCGCGCCACAGCAATGACGTCATGTGCAAACAACCTATTCGTACTCTGCAAGCGCTCCACAAGACATGTGTGATTATATTACTGGATGCTCGAAATTGAACGGGAGAATGCACATTTTAAACAGCTTATTGTACAGGTAAGTTAATCGCCGTTCTAATCTAATGCGCTGCTGCACTGTAACGCACGCACATAGGCTACAGACAGTAGTGCGTACAATACATCATGCGCAGATCGCGCGCGCACAGAATCATTCAGCGCAGAAATGTATTGTCAGCACTGTTCTGTGATTTCTCAATAAAATAGCTTATAAACTGAAAAGTTCAAGCATATATTTCTTAACTAAATCCCACAGCTTCACTACTAGTAGAGAGACGCTGCCAGGTAGAATTAATTCACAAACGCAATCGCTCTCACTAATGCATTCATTCATATGAATGTAATCTTACTGTGCTACTTATCTGTATCTGATTTAGAACGAGCAGAAATCTGTGAGAAATATAACGACCTAAAGACGAAAGAACTGATAAAAATTAGCTGTTATAGGAGGAATAACCATGTGGGCAGTGCTGTGTCTGTCATATGCCATAGCTGTGCACAAGGTGTTTGTCACAGCTCCAGACTTAATTGTTCATTAATGACGTCATCAGCGACTAGTCGACTTCGACTCGACTTTCATCACATAAATGTCGACTTTAAAAAAATCAGAAGTCATTCAACCCCTAGTGTGTGTATGTGTATGTATATATATATATCAATATCAAATATCCGCAATATCAAAACTGACTACCACAAATAGATTTTCCAAAAGGCTTTGACTTCGTTGAATAAACATGAGCACTGCACGTTTCAAAATCAAAACCTGGCACGGATGTTTTTATATCACTGTATTTCTGAAGGAAACTGACTGTCTTCAGAAAAATGTGGATGTCATTTTCATTTCATCTTGCATGTAAGGTCTGATAAAGCTATGGCAAGCTGTTTTGACTTTTATTCATTCTCAGGATATGAATTCTTGATATCAACAATTCAGTTTTTACTAGTTAAAATGTTAATTATTGATATCAGGAATTAGATTTCTACTAGTAAAAATTGCTATTTTTGATATCAGCAATTACATTTCCACTAGTAACGATGTTAATTCTTGATGTCAACAATTCAATTTTCACTATTTAAAATGCTAATTCTTGATATCAGGAATTACATTTCAACTAGTAAAAAATATAATTCTTGATATCTGTAATTAATTATATTTTCACTAATTTAATGTCACCATAGGCTGCCATTCAAATTTAATTGTTGATATCAAGAATTAATTTCTTACTAGTTGGAATTACAATTTCACATATCAGAAATACAATTCTTACTAGTAAAAACCTTAATTTTTGATATCAGTAATCACATGGTTACTAGTACAGATGTCTATTCTTGATATCAACAATTTAATTCTTGATATCAACAATTTAACTGTCACTAGTGACAATGTTAATTTCTGATATCATGAATGTAATTGTTACTAGTAACAAGTCATTTTAGATATCAGAAATTACCCTCTCAATTGTTGATATCAGAAATACATTTTCAGATATCAGAAATGAACATTGTCACTAGCGACAATTAAATTGTTGATATCTAGAATTAACATTTCAACTAGTGAAAATGAATTCTTGATATTAATAATTCACATTTTTACTATTAAAAATGTAATTATTGATATAAAAATTATATTTCTACTAGTAAGAAATACAAAGCTGATATGTGCATTTAGAATTGTAACAATTGTATGCATTTTTGATATCTAACAGTTATGTCACCCTTTTAAAGTGGAAGTGAAGCAGTCAGTTAAGTTTACATTATTTAGTAAAATGATTTCCACTTTGATTAAAAAATATATAACCAACATGATTAATGTATCCATTTTAAAGAAAAAAGGTTGTTTTGTTATAGCTTTTGGAGTAAGGGCGCCGCCATCTTGCAGTATCACAGCGTGTGACGTCACGGGGTTGGTTCGCTCTGATGGCCAGTATTGTAATATAAGCATTTCTTTACATTTTGAACACACGCTTGTTTTGAAATGGAGGAAGATGACCTTGAAAGCACTGTTGAGTCCATTGTAAGTGCAACTGCCTATGCATTTGAGTCGATACGGCGATGGGACCGAGCAGTAGGGGTTGGAGAAGTCCTGAACCTGCTGGTTTGGGGTAAAGTGCGGATCGGAAACAATACTCCTTTACGTGGATACTCCTCAAGACTGTCATTCTGATTTGCTTTTGTGTGCATTTGCTGATGAAGGCGCGAAAGAAAGCTCAATTTGGTACTCATGTGCTGTCCGAGCCGAGCTGGGGCTTTTTGTGTGTGTGTGTGTGTGTGTGTGTGTGTGTGTGTGTGTGTGTGTGTGAGTGAGTGTGCGCGGCACCACCGGCGCGAACAGAAATGATCTATCACAATGCGCGAGTACCGTATTTAAATCTCTTTCAGAAAAGGTCTATCACAGCGTGTAAGTACCGCATGGAAATCTATTTCATGCTGTCTCATGCTTGAATGGCTTAAAACACTTTAATATTTAAACTGACAAGGCTTAAAACACTCGAGAAAGATAAACTTTATTGAGGAAGCAGCACTGGCCCGATCGTTCAGAGAGGTGATTAGCTAAACACTGCATCCTCTTAACAGCAGGTAAACTAATTGTATTCGCAGGTGAACATAAAATATTATACATACAACTGGTGAACCAGTCAATGTAATGCATATGTCTGAATGGTCTGAGTAACAATAAAATGCGACATGAATGATACTGTATGAAGCGTTGTTTACATCAAGTTGCGCCTCGCATTATGAAAACAATGTTTGGGATACCACGATCAAAACTTATCATATAGACAGTTTGATGTTGAATATTCATCCAAATGATGGTGAAAACCAAATTATTTGTGTGTTAAAATAACATTTATGTGTTCAAAATGTAAAGAAATGCTTATATTACAATACTGGCCATAGGAGAGAACCAACCCCGTGACGTCACACGCTGTGGTACTGCAAGATGGCGGCGCCCTTACTCCAAAAGCTATAACAAAACAACCTTTTTTCTTTAAAATGGTTACATTAATCATGTTTGTTATATATTTTTTAATCAAAGTGGAAATCACTTTACTAAATAATGTAAACTTAACTGACTGCTTCACTTCCACTTTAACATTTAAACAGATGTATTGTTGATATGAGCAATTAAATTGTTGATATCAGGAATTTAATTCTTGATATCTGCAACTTAATTCTTACATGTTGAAATTAAATTTTCAATAGTAAAAATTATTTCTGATATCATGAATTCCTTTTTGGATATGTGCATAGTAATGAATTCCTTTTTGGATATGTGCATAATTTAATGACAAGTGCCGCACTTTATGAATGTTTATGGCGGATAGACGACAAGGTACAGAACCCAAAAGAGAAAGGCACATTCGATTGCCCTCTTATGAAAATAAAACGCTCCTGTAGGCTATTTTTGATAATTATTTTGTTTTCATTTTGGCAGAGGCTACTTACACTAACTCCGCCTACCAACGTGTGGTAGTGTTACACAAGACTGCAAAAAAAGGTCTTTTAGCTGTTAGCTTCAGTGGCGCAGGTGGTAAAGCTCAAAGCAGTTGTTTTTTGACACGACTGACCCAAGTTCGGTTCCGCCTTTTGCCGAACTTGTTCTTCTGCCTTTTCACATCCCGTATCACATCGGATATGCATATATTTTCAATAAAAAATGAAGGAAATTATCGAAAAGTGGAAAATAACGTGTCGTTATTGGTTAAGGTTAGGGCTAGTTGTAGGGGGCGGCATCCATTTAATAATTTTAATAAAAATTACAATTTACACTCAATACGTTATTATTGTATACTGTTTTATAATGTAGCCTACTACAATAATGAGGTGCAGATATCGGCCACTATTTGCACTATTTGAACAGCATCAAACTACTATTACTACAAGAAAATACTCCTAATATTAAATAGTGTAAATAGAATCTATTGCTAAGAAAATATGCTATTTTCACTTAGTGTAAATAACATTGTATTCGTTGTATTCACTGAATTCAAATAGCCACTGCCAAAATCAAATTCTAAACTCTCAGCCATTTCAACTGGAAGATGAAGGCTGTGATATTAATTTTATCCACTAGAGGATAAGGAATCTTCTAAGCAGTCTTTTTTTCCCTCCAGTTTTGTTGAAAATAAATGCAATAAATGTGTATAACTGTAGTGTAGCGAAAGTAGTTTCATATTATAAGTATGCATAGAAATATGTGAAATGCTCATAGATCATTACATGTTTTTGTTTTTTTACATTTACCCCAATAAAACACACTGTCAAGTTTCCAGACATGATTAAATAGTGCTGTACTATGAAGACACCATTTTATTTATCTCTTTTGAGATAATACACAGTCTCTATTCCGTTTTGTGTTTTTTGGGATAGTAGAGAGACATATTTCCAAAACAGAAAAAATATTTATTATTTTGATACAATTGTTGTTAGGTCTTAAGTAAACACATTTATAGTTACAAAGTAAAACAACAACAACAATATTGACTAATAATAAAATAGCCTAATAATAATAAGCAATGAACCAGATGGGCAAGATTACATAATTATTATTAAATCATTGTCCATTCCACTCCGAACCCACTACAATTGAGAGACAGTTATTCATGTCTTAACTTTCAGAAGAGTGTATTAGTGCAGTGTCATATTTAGCGTAACGTTGAAATGGCTGAGACAGACATGAGAAAGAGGTTCAATAGACTTTATCATTCATCTTGTCCAGTGTAGGCTTGATACTTCAAGAACTGGACAACATATTATATAAAAATAATGCAAGTATTAGGACATTACAGTGTGTATCACGTTTGGTCCCAATAGTCAAGAAAATCCAAGCCGAATTGGGCAGAGAGTGCAAATATGTCAGCTCATCAAACGTGTCGGTGTAATAATACATCAAAATGTACAGTAATAAAACACCCGCCTTTAAACAAAGAGAAATGCCGGCATGAATTTGGCCACGCAATATGACGACTCATTCATGTAGCCTAAATACAACGATATTTAAATAAATAAATAAATAAATATTTTAAGTCCAGTAAAACGTTCAAACTTTGTATGACGCATTATTATGTTTTATTTTTCATTTTGGTTGTATTTTTTATTTGACATATTAGAAGAAAGTGTAATGAAACCAAAAATAAACACATGAAAAAAACGACATGAAGTTATTTGTTATAGCTAAATTGAATGCCTTGTTCATTTTTCCTTTAATTATCCGAAGGACTTGGTGGCCAATAAAAAGAAACAGGATAAAACTTTTTTTTTTTTTTTTTTTTAAACAATTAACAAAAAATAAAAAAATAAATCCAGCCATAATAGAATTTTCATGTTTCATTGACAAAACAAATAAATAAAGGAGGAGCTGTTTCTGTGCATGGATGTTCTTCCACCGTCTTTGGCCAGTGCTGATGCTAAAATGAGGATTGTGGGAAAACCAAATCTCATTAATATTCATGATCTCATTACCATAGCTATTCTTACATGTAAAAATGGCATTTCTAGATATCTGTAAATGTATTTTTACTAGTTAAAATGTTATTTAAGATATCAGTAATTCTATTTCACTAGTTGCAAGGGCAATTTCAGATAACAACTGCCTTTGTTGGTATCAATAATTATTTTGTTACTAGTAAAAATGTGAATTCTTGATATCAAGAATTCAGTTGTTATTAGTTGAAATGTTAATTCTTGATATCAGTAAATGTATTTCAACATGTTACATTTATTATTTCTGATATCTGAAAATGCATTTCTGATATCAATATAATTTTTGATATCTAAAATGACTTTTGTATGGCAAGCCGTTTTGACTTCTTTTATTCATTCTCAGGATATGAATTCTTGATATCAACAATTCCGTTTTCACTAGTTAAAATACTAATTCTTGATATTAGGAATTAGATTTCTACTAGTAACAATTGCTATTTTTGATATCAGCAATTACATTTCCACTAGTAACAATGTTAATTTTGGATATCAACAATTCAATTTTCACTAGTTAAAATGCTAATTCTTGATATCAAGAATTAAATTGTTGATATCAAGAAGTAAATTGTTTATCTGTAATTGTATTTTCATTAGTTAAATGTCACCTTAGGCTGCCATTCAAAATCAATTGTTGATATCAAGAACTAAATTCTTACTAGTTGAAATTCCAATTTCACCTGTCAGAAATACAATTCTTACTAGTAAAAATGTCTGTTCTTGATATCAACAATTTATTTCTTGATATCAACAATTTAATTGTCACTAGTGACAATGTTAATTTTTGATATCAAGAATTAAATTGTTGATTATCAAGAATTTAATTGTTGATATCAGAAATTACCCTCAGAGTTGTTGATATCAGAAATACATTTTTAGATATCAGATATTATCAATGTCACTAGTGACAATTAAATTGCTGATATCAAGAATTAAATTGCTGATATCAAGAATTAAATTGTTTATCAAGAATTAAATTGTTTATCAAATTATATTTCTACTAGTAAGAAATACAAAGCTGATATGTGCATTTTCGAACTTTGTTTGACGCATTATTATCCGTTTTATTTTTCATTTTGGTTGTATTTTTTATTTGATATATTAGAACAAAGTGTAATGAAACCAAAAAGGAACATATTAAAAAATGACGTTATTTTTTATGTTATAGCTAAATGATGCCTTGTTAATTTTTCCTTTAATTATCCGAAGGACTTGGTGGCCTAAACAGGATGAAACTACTCTTTTTAAACAATTAACAAAAAATAAAAAATAAAATAAATAATAATAAAAATCCAGCCATAATATAATATTTATGTTTCATTGACAAAATGAATAAATAAAGGAGGAGCCGTTTCTGCACATGGTTGTTCTACTGCCATCTTTGGCCTATATACTGACGCTACAAAGAGGATTATGGGAAAACCAGACCTCATTAATATTCATGGCCTCATTACCATAGCTATTCTTACTAGTAAAAATGGCATTTCTTGATATCTGTAAACGTATTTTTACTAGTTAAAATATTAAGATATCAGTAATTCTGTTTTCACTAGTTGCAAGGGCAATTTCAGATATCAACTGCCTTTGTATCAATAATTATTTTGTTACTAGTAAAAACGGAATTGTTGATATCAAGAATTCAGTTGTTACTAGTTGAAATGTATGGCAAGCCGTTTTGACTTTTATTCATTCTCAGGATATGAATTCTTGATATCAACAATTCCGTTTTTACTAGTTAAAATGTTAGTTCTTGATATCAGGAATTAGATTTCTACTATTAACTATGCCTATTTTTGATATCAGCAATTACATTTCCACTAGTAAAAATGTTAATGTTTGATATCAACAATTCAATTTTCACTAGTTAAAATGCTAATTCTTGATATCAACAATTTAATTCTTGATATCAACAATTTAATTGTCACTAGTGACAATGTTAATTTTTGATATCAAGAATTAAATTGTTAATATCAGAAATTACTCTCCCAATTGTTGATATCAGAAATACATTTTCAGATATCAGAAATGAACATTGTCACTAGAGACAATTAAATTGTTGATATCAAGAATTAAATTGTTGATATCAAAAATTATATTTCTGCTAGTAAGAAATACAAAGCTGATATGTGCATTTAGAATTGTAACTAGTAAGAAATGCATTTTTGATATCTGTAATAGTTTTGTCGCCCTTTTAACATTTAAACATGTATTGTTGATATCAACAATTCAGTTGTTGATATCAGGAATTAAATTGTTGATATCAGGAATTAAATTGGTGATATCAGGAATTAAATTTGTGATATCAGGAATTAAATTGTTGATATCAAGAATTTAATTGCTAATATCAACAATTGAATTGTTGATATCATGAATTCCTTTTTGGATATGTGCATAGTAATGAATTCCTTTTTGGATGTGTGCATAATTTAATGACGAGTGCCGCCCTTTATGAATGTTTGTGGCGGATAGACGACAAGGTACAGAGCCCAAAAGAGAACGGCACATTCGATTGCCCTTTCATGAAAGTAAAACGCTTCTGTAGGCTATTTTTAATAATTATTTTGTTTTCGTTTAGGCAGAGGCTACTTGCACTAACTCCACCTACTAACGTGTGGTAGCGTTAGACAATACCGCAAAAAACGGCAGACTGACATCAGCTTCAGTGGCACAGGTAGTAAAGTATAAGGCCGTTGCTTTTCGACGCGATCGACCCGGGTTCGATTCCGCCTTCTGCCGACCTCGCTCTACTCTCTTTTCACATCCCGTATCACATCAGAAAGGCATTTATTTTCAATAAAAATTAAGGAAATAATCGAAAAGTGGAAAATAACATGTGTTTATTGGTTAAGGTTAGTTGGCATCCATTTAATAATTTTAATAAAAATTATAATTTACACTCAATAGGTTATTATTGTATACTGTTTTATAATGTAGCCTACTACAATACTGAGGTGCAGATATCGGCCACTATTTGCAAATGTAGTATAAACAACATCAACCTACTATTACTGCAAGAAAATACTCCTATTATTAAATAGTGTAAATAGAATCTATTGCTAAGAAAATATGCTATTTTCACTTAGTGTAAATAGAATTCATTGTATTCACTGAATTCCAATAGCCGCTGCCAAAATCAAATTCTAAACTATCAGCCATTTCAACTGGAAGATGAAGGCTGTGATATTAATTTTAGAGGGAGCTACAGGATAATGAATCTTCTAAGCCTGGTCTTTTTCCCTAGTTTTATTGAGAATAAATGCTATAAATGTGTATAACCATAGTGTAGCGATCATTACATGTTTTTTTTTTGTTTTTTTTCACATTTACCCCAATAAAACACACTTGTCAAGTTTCCAGACATGATTAAATAGTGCTGTACTATGAAGACACCATTTTATTTATCTCTCATATAGTCTCTATTCCATTTTATTTTGTGTTGTTTTGTCAAAACAACACTCGTGTTAAAAGGGATAGTAGAGACACACATTTCCAAAACAGAAAAAAATATATATATATATATTTTGATACAATTGTTGTTAGGTCTTAAGTAAACACATTTATAGTTACAAAGTAAAACAACAACAACAACATAGCCTAATAATAAAATAGCCTAATAATAATAATAATAATAATAATAATAGGCTAATATAAAATAGCCTAATAATAATAATAATAATAATAAGCAATGAAAGATGGGCAAGATTATAATTCTTATTAAATCTCATTCCATTCCACTCCGAGCCCACTACAATTGAGAGACTGCAGCATATTCATGCCTTAACTTTCAGAAGAGTGTATCAGTGCAGTATCATATTTAACGTAACATTGAAATGGCTGAGACAGACATGAGAAAGAGGTTCAATAGACTTTATCATTAATCTTGTCCACTGATACTTCAAGAACTGGACAACATGTTATATAAAAACAATGCAAGTATTAGGACAATCCAGTGCGTATCACGTTTGCTCCCAATGGTCAAGAAAATCCGAGCCGAATTGGGCAGAGAGTGCAAATATATCGGCTCATCAAACGTGTCGGTGTAATAATACATCAAAATGTACAGTAAAAATAAATAAATAAATAAAAATAACGCACCCGCCTTTAAACAAAGAGAAATGCCGGCACGAATTTGGGTACGCATATGACGACTCATTCATGTAAATACAACGATATTAAATAAATAAAAAATAAAAAGTCCAGCAAAACGTTCAAACTTTGTTTGACGCATTATTATCCGTTTTATTTTTCATTTTGATAGTATTTTTTATTTGATATATTAGAAGAAAGTGTCATGAAACCAAAAATAAACATATGAAAAAACGACATGAAGTTATTTCTTATCTTATAGCTAAAGGAATGCCTTGTTCATTTTTCCTTTAATTATCCGAAGGACTTGGTGACCTAAACAGGATGAAACTACTTTTTTTAAACAATTAACAAAAAAAAAATAAAAAATAATAATAATAATAATTAAAGCTGCAAGCAGCGATGAAAGGGCCCTCGCACCCGGGCTCACTGACCACGTGGGCCAGGAAAACAGGTACCGGCAATATGCTTTTTAAGTGGTAAATATAGAGGAACATGTAAAAGTCATTTATATGTGCCAAATTTCCTGCCAACAGATTATAACTGAATTATTGGCCTTTGGATGTGTTCAGGCCAGGACTCTTATAAAACGTGTGAAGTTTGGTGCAGATTGGGTACTGTACAAGTCATGGGTTAGTAAACAAGTCATTTCCTGTTGCCAGCAGGTGGGCGCTATAATTATAACTGAATATTGGCCTTTAGACGTGTTTAGGCCAGGACTCATAAAACGTGTGAAGTTTGGGGCAGATTGGTTATTGTATGCATGAGTAACAACAACTTCCTGTTTGATGGTGTTAATAGCATGCTTTAGCACTTAGTAAGTTTTGCTAGCATGTTTGAGCATGTTCCTAACATTTTAAGCACACAATGTCATATTTTACTGTGTTGCTAACAGTACGTCACAGTGTTAAACATGTCACTTTTGTATTGACAGTAGGTGGCGCTATCACTATAACTGAATCTTGGCATGTAGAAGTGTTCAGGACAAGACTCTCATTAATCATGTTAAGTTTCGGGCAGATTGGACTCTGCATGCCTGAGTTACAGCAACTTCCTGTTTCACTGCATTAACAGCATGCTTTAGCACTTAGCTAAGTGTGGCTAGTATGTTTTAGTAAGTTTCTAGCATGTTGCTAACCTATTTAACACTTGCTGACACTTTTTGATATAAACCTGGGAGTCCATAACAGTGTTAAACATGACACTTCCTGTTGTCAGCAGGTGGCGCTATGACTATAACTGAATATGGGTATGTAGATGTGTTCAGGACGCGACTCTCATCAAACTTGTTAAATTTGGGGCAGATTGAACACTGCATGCCTGAGTTACAGCAACTTCCTCTGTTTCATCACATTAAAAGCATGATTTGAAATTTCTTAGCTAAGTATTGCTAGCACATATTAGTATGTTTGTAGTTTATAAGCCAGCCTATTTAACACTTGTTGGCACTTTTTAATATGTCTTGGGAGTCCATTACAGTGTTAAATCACTTCCTGTTGTCAGCAGGTGACACATAACTATGACTGAATCTTGGCATGGAGAAGTCACAGACAGGACTCTCATCAAACTTGTTAAATTTGGGGCAGATTGAACACTGCATGCCTGAGATACAGCAACTTCCTGTTTCACTACACAGCATGATTTCAAATTTCTTACAAGTGTTGCTAGCATGTTTTAGTATGTTTGTAGCTTGTTGCCAGTCTATTTAACACTTGTTGACATTTTAATATGCTCCTAGGAGTCCATAACAGTGTTAAACGTCACTTCCTGTTGCCAGCAGGTGGCGCTATGACTATAACTGAATATGGCCATAGGTATGTGTTCAGGACTGAACTCTTATGAAACGTGTGAAGTTTGGGGCAGATCGGACATTGCTTGCCTGAGTTACAGCAACTTCCTGTTTCACTGCATTAATAGCATGCTTTAGCACTTAGCTAAGTGTTGCTAGCATGTTTTAGTAAGTTTCTAGCATGTTGCTAACCTATTTAACACTTGTTGACGCTTTTTAATATGCTCCTAGGAGTCCATAACAGTGTTAAACATGTCATCCTGTTGCCAGCAGGTGGCGCTATGACTATAACGGAATATGAGCATGTAGATGTGTTCAGGACTGAAGTCCTATCAAACATGTGAAATCTGGGGCAGATCGGATATTGCTTGCCTGAGTTACAGCAACTTCCTGTTTCATGGCGAAACATCAAACTTTGTCAGGCCGCCAGGGACACGTCCCATGACGAAAACTCAAGATCTTCGCAATTTAACATCACAAAGGCCTTATGATTACACTCAGCAAATTTGAAGATGATCCGATTAAAACTGTAGGTGGAGTTCGTTAAAGTACGAGGCCTGAAAATGAAAAAAACTGCACAAAAATCATACAGGAAATTCAAAATAACGGACTTCCTGTTCGGTTTTGGATTTTGAACCAGGAGACTTTTTTGTAGGTAATGGTGTGTTACACATGTGTACCAAGTAGTTCGAGGGGCACTTCGTTGAAATTTTATAGGTGGCGCTATCGAGCCATTTTGCCACACCCACCTCTGAAACCCATATCAGATGTAAATTTTCGCCAGTTCTGACCCGTCTGCAAAGTTTCATGAGTTTTGGAGCATGTTTAGGCCCCCAAATAAGCGATTCACTTTGGAGAAGAAGAAGAAGAAGAATAAACGGAGCAATTCCAATAGGGTCCTCACACCATCGGTGCTCGGGCCCTAAAAATCAAGCCATAATATAATATTTATGTTTCATTGAAAAAAACAAATAAATAAAGGAGGAGCCGTTTTTGCGCATGATTGTTCTACCGCCATCTTTGGCCAATATACTGATGCTACAAAGAGGATTATGGGAAAACCAGACCTCATTAATATTCGTGGACTCATTACCATAGCTATTTTTACTAGTTAAAATATTTAAGATATCAGTAATTCTATTTTCACTAGTTCCAAGGGCAATTTCAGATATCAACTGGCTTTGTTGATATCAATAATTATTTTGTTACTAGTAAAAATGTGAATTCTTGATATCAAGAATTCAGTTGTTACTAGTTGAAATGTTAATTCTTGATATCAGTAAATGTATTTCAACATGTTACATTTGTTATTTCTGATATCTGAAAATGCATTTCTGATATCAATATAATTTCTGATATCTAAAATGGCTTTCTTACTAGTAACAATCACATTCATGATATCAGAAATTATCATTGCCACTAGTGACAATTTAATTATTGATATCAAAAATTAAATTGTTGATATCAATAATTACATATTTGATATCAAGAACTTAATTGTTGATATCAAGAATAGACATGTTTACTAGTAAGAATTGTATTTCTGATATGTGAAATTGGAATTTCAACTAGTAAGAAATTAATTCTTGATATCAACAATTGATTTTGAATGGCAGCCTATGGTGACATTTAACTAGTGAACATACAATTACAGATATCAACAATTTAATTCTTGATATCAATTTAATTCTTTATCAAGAATTATCATTTTAACTAGTGAAAATTGAATTGTTGATATCAAGAATTAACATTGTTACTAGTGGAAATGCAATTGCTGATATCAAAAATAGCCATTGTTACTAGTAGAAATCTAATTCCTGATATCAAGAATTAGCATTTTAACTAGTAAAATCTGAATTATTGATATCAAGAATTCATATCATGAGAATGAATAAAAGTCAAAACGGCTTGCCATAGAAATGTTAATTCTTGATATCAGTAAATGTATTTCAACATGTTACGTTTGTTATTTCTGATATCTGAAAATGCATTTCTGATATCAATATAATTTCTGATATCTAAAATGGCTTTCTTACTAGTAACAATCACATTCATGATATCAGAAATGATCATTGTCACTAGTGACAATTAAATTGTTGATATCAAGAACTAAATTGTTGATATCAAGTATTTATTTGTTGATATTAACAATTTAATTGTTGATATCAAGAATTAAATTGTTGATATCAAGAATAGACATTTTTACTAGTAAGAATTGTATTTCTGATATGTGAAATTGGAATTTCAACTAATAAGAAATTAATTCTTGATATCAACAATTGATTTTGGATGGCAGCCTATGGTGACATTTAACTAGTGAAAATACAATTGCAAATATCAACAATTTAATTCTTGATATCAAGAATAGACGTCTGTACTAATAACCATGTGATTACTGATATCAAAAATTAAGGTTTTTACTAGTAAGAATTAGTGTTGGCCGATATGCTCAATTTTCATATCGTCCTATCGTCACCCTGTGAGATCGCCGATACACAATATTGTCACGCTAATTTATTTAATTATTTATTTACTTTGTTTCATTGCCAGAAACAACTCCAGTATAAGGCTAAAAACAGCCTAATGTTTTTAATGTGACTGAACTTGCATTTAACATAACAATTCAATAGAAACATTGTAAGTTACTAATCATAAGGCTTACATTTCCTCAGTTATTCAAAAAGCAGCTATAGAAAACGAGCAAAGAACATTTACATTACCAAAGAACATCAGACTCAGTCTAGCGCGAGTTTATGCACTTTAAAAAGCACTGCCCTTATAATCAGTGAAGCTGTCTTGTATAATGAATAAATCTCCTATACTTACATTGCACGTGCATCTGCACTTTGTTTACGATGAGAGAATTCACGGGTCAGAATTCAGTCAGCGCGCACTGAACAACAAAACTCCGCCGTTTCAGCAAAGACTCATCTGAACGCCTCTGATTGGCCCATTACATTCGTAAGCTCAACATAATCGTGTGAGATTTGGTTTTAACGCGCAACACTGTAAAAACGAAGAAAAAGAAATATAATGGAACAAATAAGCCCTAATATCAATTAGATAGTATTACTAGCCTGATAAAACAATAATAATAATTATCGTCTTGCTATCGTCAGTGGCATCAGCCACAGGCAATATCTCTGACTATTGTCGATACACGATACTATTGTCTATCGGCACAACCCTAGTAAGAATTGTATTTCTGATGTGTGAAATTGGAATTTCAACTAGTAAGAAATCAATTCTTGATATCAGCAATTAAATTTGAATGGCAGCCTATGGTGACATTGAACTAGTGAAAATACAATTACAGATATCAAGAATTTATATTTTTTACTAGTTGAAATTTAATTCTTGATATTAAGAATTAGCATTTTAACTAGTGAAAATGTAACTGTTGATATCAAGAATTACATTTGTTACTAGTAGAAATCTAATTCCTGATATCAAGAATTAGCATTTTAACTTGTGAAAATTGAATGGTTGATATCAAGAATTTCATTCCCAGGAGATAAATTCTTGATATCAAGAATAATATTTTTTACTAGTAGAAATTTAATCGCTGATATCGAGAATTCAATTTCTGCGAGTGATGACGTCATTGTTGATATCAAGAATTAACATTGTTACTAGTGGAAATGTATTGCCGATATCAAAAATAGTCATTGTTACTAGTAGAAATCCAATTCCTGATATCAATAACTAACATTTTAACTAGTAAAAACTGAATTGTTGATATCAAGAATTCATATCCTGAGAATGAATAAAAGTCAAAACGGCTTGCCATATAAAGCAGCGTTTGTGAGCTGAGTGCTGCTTTGTGTACAGCCGTTACCGGGGAAACTTCGATCTCCACTCCAACAGCGCCTCCTGCTGGTAGAGAATGAATTTGCATATATGCCACCACAAATCCTGATTTAGCCAAAAAAAACAACAACATGACCACTCTAATATGTCTTGCAGTATCCGTGCATGCAAAGGTTCTGCGTGATCCTCTTGTTCAATATTCTCGGGGTCTGAATCTGGGTCAAATTGATATGGCAATATTGACGCCATCCGGAACTTGCTGCTTTGGCAAGGGGTGTGGCAATACTGAAACACCGTCTAAGCTGTTCACCAATCACAACGCACTGGGACAGCTAACCAATCACAACACATTTAGTTTTTCAGAAGGAAGGCCTTCATCAAACCCGGAACTAATCGAGCCGTTTGTGCCAGGCTGGGGAGAAAGGTATTGTAATAATGTAAATTATGTGAAAAAATGCATTTTTCGAACCACCAAGCATGAGAGCATCTTCTAGTACACCCCCAAAATAAAATCAAGACTTTGTAAAAGAGCATAATAGGACCCTTTAAAGGAGTAATGGAATATAAATACAGTATTTTGTTTAAGCAATAGCATGTGTGCATTTATAGGCTACTAAATGTCTTTAGGCTACTGTTTTTCAAACAGACACCTAAAAACCATAGTTATATTTTTACCATGGTATTGAGGTGCTATATGTGGTTTTAACTGTGATTATTTTAATTTAAATGTATGCTATGGAAGACCAATGATTAATTAAAATAAATAAATAAATAAATAAAAACTGTCAGAGTAATTAAATTTCACCATATAAAAATGAGGTTCCTACAATTCTTACAGATGTTACTAATTTTGATAATGAACAAAAATGTGCATTTGCATCCTAAGTATTACTACTATCAAATGTGCATTTCTAAGAGACAAAGTATTATTATTATTATTATTATTATTATTAGCCTAATATTATCAGGCAACACAAACCTGTTTCTTGATTTGAAACAATATCACTCATTAGAACATGCAGAAACTAAGAAATTAATTTTTCTCTTAAGATGTTTAAGGAAACTTAACAGTCTGGTTTCAACAACTTTCACTTTGAGCAAAAATCTGGCTTTAAACTTTAAATAAAAATATGACTTTTATCATGATAATTATCGGTCAACTGATATGAAAAAAAAAATATCATGATAATTTTTTGGCCATATCACCCAGCCCTAAGTATAATGCATATTTTGGACGGTTTGAGGCACTAAACAACATTCCTGCAAGGAAAAGTGTTCCTCATACAGATGAGCAGGTACTTAATTTTAACACGGCCAACATCCGGAGGACCCTGAAAAAAGTCAACGCCCGGAAGACGATGGGCCCTGATAATATCCCAGCTGGTGAAGGACCACATCATCTCAAGACTCCCTCCTACATTTGATCCTTTCCAGTTTGCTCACCGACCCGACCGCTCCACAGAGGACGCCATGTCCTCTGTACTCCACCTGAGTCTGGCACATCAGGAGACAAAGAACACTCACGTGCGAGTGCTGTTTGTGGATTTTAGCTCGGCATTTAACACGATCATTCACCAGCATTTGGAAAGCAAACTCGGACCTCTGGGCCTTGGTGCCCTCTTGTGTAACTGGATACTGGACTTTCTAACAAAGAGACCTCAGTTTTTGACGGTTGGAAATTACACCACCTGTGTCATCTCTCTGAGCACCGGCTCCCCTCAGGGCTCCGTCCTTAGGCCATTACTGTTCACCATTATGACACATGACTGCTGTGCCAAGTTCTTTACAAATCATGTTGTGAAGTTTGCGGACGACGTGACAGTGGTGGGCATCATTCAGGATGGCAACAAACAGGCCTATAGGGAGGAGGTGAGACAGCTTGTGGACTGGTGCAACACAAACAACTTGCTCCTGAATGTCGACAAAACAAAGGAGATCATTGTTGACTTCAGGAAAAACAGCACAGGCACACATCACTCCTTATCAACGATCCTGTGGTGGAAGTTGTCAGTAGCAGCAAGTTCCTGAGGGTGCAGATCACAGACAGTTTGACATGGACAATTAACATTGCCTCTCTAGTGAAGAGAGCACAGCAGCGTCTTTATTTTCTGCGCCGTATGAGAAGAGCACACCTTCCTTCTCCCATCCTCAGCACTGTCTACAGAGGAATTATAGAGAGCATATTGACCAGCTGCATCTCGGACTGGTCTGGGGACTGTAAAGCCTCAGACTGGAGGTCTGAGCACAGAGTGGTGAGGACAGCGGAAAAGATCATCGGCTCCTCACTGCCTTCCATCCAGGAACTCGCACACAAACGCTGTCTGACCCATGCCCAAAACATTGTAAAAGATACCACCCATCCACACTATGGACTGTTTATGCTGCTGCCCTCGGGAAAAAAAGTTTCGCAGCATTCAGGGCAGAACAGTAAGGTTCTGCAATAGCTTTTTTCCCACATGGTATTAAGACTCCTGAACTCAAAATAATCTTTTATCCATTATATCTTACTGAATCGCCTGTAGTGAACTTTATGGGAACTAGATGGGAGTACTGCTATAACTGCATCTATTTATGATGAGCAATACTTGTACTTGTATGCTGCCACTTAATAAGTGCAATAATTTGATTCAGATGCTGCTAATAACTAGGGCTGGGTAAAAAAAACATCGATTTCAGTCGATTCTCATTTTTACGAAACAATTTCGATTCTTAAAGGGGTCATATGATGTTGCTAAAAAGAACATTATTTTGTGTATTTAGTGTAATGCAATGTTTATGCGGTTGGAGGTTCAAAAAACATTTTCCACATACTGTACATTATTGTTGCTCCACCTTTCTGAAACGCGTCGATTTTTACAAAGCTCATCGTTCTGAGAAGCGAGGTGTGCTCTGATTGGCCGGCTATCTAGTGCATTGTGATTGGCCGAATACGTGTGACGGAAATGTTACGTCCCTTACCATGTTTTGATGCCATGTCCCGGCGCGACGAGACTAAAACAATAAAACCCACTATAAACGAGGCATTTGTTGCATTCAGTGAGGACATAATTACTGATTATAATGACTTATACGGTCACGCTTTGCGCCACGTAAACATAACACCATGTCTGCATTTGTGATCGTAGAAATGCCAAACAAGCGCTACTCTACACTGCTCAAAACTCGCGTTTGAATAGTCAGTAGCAAATTATTTAAATATCGAAACGTACTTACAGGCTGTGAGTCAGAAGCACCAGACTGTCCTTGCGACGTTGGAATTGCCCCACTTTATAGTGTTCACTGCCATTCATAGTGTTCACATTGTAGGCTACTCTCTCCCAAGATCAGGAAACAGTCCTCCGTAAAATGCGCTGCACACACTCGAATATTTGCGTTGTACTGTTGCGTTGTTCTGGAACAGTGTTATAAATACAAGTTAACCACTGATTTTTAGTTGTGTACTCATTTGGAAGCCCAAAGAAAGTACTTTCGCTTTCACAACAAAACACACAGCGTCTCCACGACATGACGACGGCAACAATACTACAGCGAGAATAAAAGTTATGCCATCTTTCATTGCGTATACGTTTGGGCGGTGTTATGCAAATCTTCCCACACCGTGACGTAGACATGTGGGGGCGTGTTTGAATGAGCCGTTTTAGGAGGGCGTGGCGGTCTTACCTTTTATAAAGAATATCTCTTTGGGTTTGAGACTTTAATATTTGCAACTATACAGATCTTATATATGCACAAACAGCTTGTAACACTCCAAAGACAAAGGAAAACATGAAATCGCATCATATGACCCCTTTAAACCCCAAGAATCGATTAGCCAAGCCTGTTTTCAGTTAATGAACAGAACATTGTAGTGCACCTCTCAGCCAATACATCGCAATAAGCTTTATAATTTGTTACTTTGATATGTAACAAAGTCTCAGATTTAAAATTCTGTCCATTGTATTACAGTATTCGAACAATACATGCCGTTTTGGCACTGTTTAATGTGGAGTGACAGATCGCTGTAGCGCCTCAGTTCAAGAGAAACAGCAGCTGGAAGTGCGCGTGAACTGATCATTGCTTCCGCTTAAATACCAGTTTCAGCACAAAATAAACATGAATAAACATCCAAAGGTGAGTTAAAAGAAAGAGTACAACTTACCGAGATCCGTATCCTGTCTCATGTCGCTTAATCAGTGTTTCAACCGTACAAAGACGTCAATATAACAGCTTGTAAACAATGTCATATTACATCACATCTACCTCAGAATCAACATTTAGTGACCATAAACTTTTTAGTGAGCTAGAAACACTAGAAAGGGGCATTTTGCTAAATATATGCACCATATGTGGCCAGATGTGGCCATAAAAAATGCGCATCACAGGGAAAGGGATCCCATGGCCTGCCGCGGCAAGACGCGGCCCGTAGTGAAGTTCTCTGGCACATGAAGTACATTACCAGTAGGGGGCAGTCATGATTTATTCTCAGTTATAGCGTGTACTGAAGCCAATAATATGCAACGAATGTGTTACGCGCCTCTGTCAGGCGCCTGTTGGCAGTAAGTGACAGAGCTCATAAACATGTGAGAACCACATTTTTTACGTAGCCTAGCCTGTATTATGTACAGCTGAAAGAAATAAAATATTAATGATTCAGTTATTAATGTTTTTGCTTGTCACGTTTGAACATTATTGTTGTGCTTATATTGTGTTAAGTTCATATGATTATTTAATTTTTAGTCTGGTGAACAATAATATTTTGTGTGAGGCGGCGGCTCGACCACTGGATTTTTTTCCTTCCAAGAGAGTAAACTGTTGCTCCGGAATTTATGGTCATGCAGATAAAAGCAAGACGTATTTCATAAATTACCAAAGATATTCAGATTTTGTAAAATAACAAAAACAAACTGAATGTATCTGTTTCCTTTCCTGGATATTTGGAGTGCACCACAATGAACTGAAACTGTTTTCTTTAGTTTTTTAATCTGTAATATTTAAATGAAATATATTTTGCATATAGGCCTAAACATTCCTTTTTATTAATAGTTTTATTATGTTTTCTCTGTTCACAGAAGCGCGAGTGTGCACATCACAGTATGATGTGCATTGTGTGAAAATACCATCAGCAAGTGAAACACTGAAACGTGACAATACAAACAATAAAATTAGAAAGAGGCTTTAACAGTGCCCCAGCTTAATAGAGACCGTCCGGGTTTCTTGATCCTGGTTCATGCGCCTCAATCCATGCAGGGCTTTTCAGAAAGTCAGCTCGCACCGTTAGTGTATTTCAGAGTGACAGTATGAGATTAATACACAATGTTTTTGCTCAAAACTCAACTCTACTGTGACCTAATGCAGATATTGTATATAATAAACTGACACATAAGTGAATTATGAGACAGAACGCAGAAGTTTACCGTCACCGTAATGTGGGAATTATGATCACGCAATGACTGATGAACAGGCAAAGGATTGTCTTTCTGCAAGTCATTAAGAAATTGTGGTTCTGTTCTATTTATTTAAAGAAATACGAGGTAAAAGTGTGAATACATAATGGCCGTGTATTTGGAGTAAAAGTTTGTATGTTGTGTAGCAAAGCACTGATCGAAAATAAATGAAAGCAAACGCGATTGAACATGTACAGGATAGTGTCTCCTTTTTCTATTCAAAATATAATTAACTCCCGATTGATTTCCTGGCAGATTTACTGGCACTGTAACCAAGTATTAGCCATAAATATATTATCATAATATATAAATAGTGGTCAAATATAGAAGCTCTCTAATCTCAATGTCAAGTCAGAATATTTATTGTAAAAATGTTTCGGTAACATTTTCTATTAAGCCCGTATTTATAATACATTATAAGGGTATTCTTAAGGCATTATAATGAATGCATAATGCATTATAAAAAACTTTATAATGCATTATAAACTCTCAGGAATAATCAAAAAAACAATTATAATACATTATAGTACTTACGTATTTGTGGTTATAACTTTTAAGAGTATGATTATTTATAACACACAATGAACACCATATAAAATCTACTTCATTTATAACGAGCTATATCATAGCTTGATATTGTTTAAGATCTGCACAGTACCTTACTACATCTCTTGAGTGCAATGTTTATAGAACTAATTGTATTAGTAGACTTAGGTAGGGTAGGTAGAACGTTCACATACTTGCAAAATATCCTTTACTCAGTATGTCTGTTGAGGAACCATCAAAATAAAGTGTTAGCATACAGTATATTTAGCAGACACACTACTAATACTTTCATGATTGCTAGTTGACGTGTAGTTGCAGAGTTACTTATCAACAGCTGTCTAAAGGGTGCCATCAAAATAATCAAACTGATATATTTTATATATATATATATATATATATATATGTATATATATATATATATGTTCAAAGCAAATGTGTCATATTACACATTCATCTGATCTGATATCTGATCTTATGGCTGTTTGAGAAAAAAAAATATTATTACTTATAAGTGGTCTTTGTCTGCTTTAAGTAAAGTGACATAAGTAACGTGGCAAGATATGAGACTTATAATACATTATAACTATGAGAAATATAACCCATTGTAACTTAAGCGGATGGATTGCATTCATTGTGTGTTATAAATCATCTTACTCTTTAAAGCTATAACCACAAATAAGTAACCATTATAATACATTAAAACTGTTCTTATGAATATTCATGAGATGATACAACATATTATAAAGTTATTTATAATGCATTATGCATTCATTATAATGCCTTAAGAATAATTTTATAATGTATTATAAATACGGGCTTCATAGAAAGTGTTACCAAAAAGAAAAAGAAAAAATCAAAACGTCCCACCCTCTAGTTTGTTCAAAAATCGCACCCTGTGTATAAATAACATGATGTGAGAATAAATCAGAGGTCTGTTCCAGAAAGGATGTTAACCCTGAAATGAGGGAAATTCTGGGTTTTCCGTTTCAAAATGGGAGGTTTGTCAAACCCGAGAAAGCAGCGAAGCCCCTTTCTGAAAGTGAACTAACTTAAACTCCGGGTCAGTTACCATGGTAGCTCTTCTGTGAACTTAACCTGGTTGGAAGCAGGTTTCTTTAGGGTTTTTCTAAACCCAAAGTTTCAGTGTGACTGAATTCAGTCCAGTCGGAGGGGTTTGGGGATTCAGGTAATTCAGCTTCATCGTGGGGGTGGAAGGTGTAAATCGCTACTCTTTCATACGGTGAGTGTCTGATGGCTGATGAGTGTTTCAAACTTGCAGAGCAGGTTTAGGCAAAGTGTTTCAGGAAAAGACTCGTTTGGTTTTTGCAATTGGCGTGCAACGGCATGTAGCCTACAGAATTATATGTACTATAATATGCAGTGTTGCTTCGTTTTGTTTTGTTTTGTTTTGTGAGAGACGTGGCGCGTCCATGAGAGAGACAAAGAGACTGCCCTAAACAGATGCTTGTCTGCAATTTATGTGATGCGTCTTTGTACTATTTTAATTTTGCACTCTTTTAGCTAATTGTACGCTGCAGTTCTTTTGCAATACAATTGTAAAAAATATATCTCAGTAATAAGAATGTTTTTTTTTTTTTTCTCAAGTTAATGCGTAAACAACCCTGCATGACTATAGAAAACGGCGATTAACAGAAATGGATAATTTATGAATAATGGATAATATTTTGTTTTGAATTAAGAATGCTTAAAGTGCATCATTTAGAAATTATTATATTAACCATAGGTAACTATAGGCTACAGACTGTGCGCGCAACATCGCCTAGACAGCATTCCAAGTTTATCGTGAATAAATGTTAAAAGAATATGTAGAACATAAAATAAAATATACAAGACTAACATTTTTATCCTATACAAGAAAACATTTTATCCATCCCACAGTCCTGTAAATCCATTAACAGATCGTCTTTTGTCCATAATATTTGATGATGATGATGATTATTATTATTATTATTGTTGATTATTTTTATGTTCGTTGTTGGCTTGTGCATTTTGTTTATTTCCCCTACATTTAAATCTTTTTGCTTAACGTTCCATATATTAGGCAACTTAATGTTTTGAAAATACTGTAAATGTCTAACATGCCAGTAAAGCTTTGATTAGGCTCCATTTCTGGCGCTCTTATGGGAATTTTACTGGAAGTTCACTTTAAAGGAAATTTAACATGGCTATAATTAGGGCTGTCGCGATAACCGCAATTTCGCAATACCGTGCTATTGACGAGCATAACTACATAGGAATGCAACAACCGCAGCAACCACGATATTTCTGTGTTTTCTTTTTCGTAAGGTTACGCCCTTCTTGTTTTACACTTCGTGCATGTGTACTGAATATTAGTAATGATAACAATGTGTACCATGCTGATTTGTACAGAGGCTCAGTAAATTTGCACTTAACAAGCCTAAACGGACAGCGAATGAGAGAGAGATCGACTGATCACGTGCGATTACCTGTGTCTGTCCTTCAGGCTGAGTCATGTATATTTGTGAAAACAGGTCATGTATGGAAGCAAAATGATCTCATTAATAATTCACGCAAAAGACACGATGCACACATGCGTAACTCAATTCACATGCATGAGAAACAATTCATGTGCACGAAAAAAATATATATATTCACAAAAACCAATTCACGTGCACAAAATAAGAATATATATTCATAAAATACGTTTCACAAATGCAAAACACAATTCACAGATGTACA
>JAFVLL020036019.1:0-29687 GCA_021397915.2 Tor tambroides | reverse complement strand
TATACTTGTGAGTCTCAGTAACTGCTTGTTCTGACACAAACATTCAAGCACTTCATGAGTCACATTCAACATTCCAGAAAGTGACGGTGTATCATAGTGCACAAAACATGCTTTCCATCTTCCTGCTGTTTGAGTGTTTGTGCAGCAGAAGAGGTTCATGTTTGGCTGTGATACGTCGCTCTGCTCTGGACCTGTGATTGACTGAGGCTGTGTTTACCTGAAAGCCTGCCCTCGTCAGCAGCGGTAGACGACAACACAACACAAACACGAACATCTGCTGGGCTACAGGCCACCTCGGAGATCCTGCTCTGTTAGGACACAAATATGCAGTCTACTAAAGGTTGGGGAAATCATTTAGTTGGTTTTTGTTCATGTATAACTGGCTTTTATTTGTCTGAATAGTACCAGTGGATTTCCACTTTATACTGACACCTGTCGGCCTGGATGCATGAAGTTGTTTACGTCACAACAGTTTTTTTTTTGTCTCACACCAAACACATTAATAAAACATTCTTATAAAATATAACATTTTGGATTCATTGTTGGTGGTTAAATGGCTGGCTTCTTTTTTGCACTTTTTTCTCTACAGTTGCTGTGTGTTGCACACTTCTTTAGCTTTGTGTGCCATCTCAAAGCATTATATAAAATAGATATTGTTGCACTAATTATAAGTAGTAACAGTCAATTGCATAAGACATCTGGTCATATGACTGCAACACTGGTTGCAGTCAGTGTTGGGGAGTAGCTATTTACATGTAACGGAATAATAACTGTAACTGTAATCAATGTGTAATTAAATTACAGTTACTTATGAAAATGTTAACGATTATAAAGGGGGTTACATCTGAATATTTTCACACATACAGATATGATTGATTTCTTTCTTTCCCAAATTGCACTGACTGCTCTAAAATCTAAAAAGACTGCTCTAAAAAGAGACACCAATGCACACTGAATAGGACACATGCTTATACCCTAACTGTTTTATTTCCCTGTTTGGGTTTATGTATATGCTTTATTTTTTAAAATTAATAGTTTTTTTTCCAAGGCATTGTTAGATGCAGTGTTTCCTGTTCTAGCTATGCAAAGATTTGATTTCAAAAACAGTATCTTAGATATTAAACTTTTTCTTGTTCTGATTTTAAATCTGTATTTACCTCAGAACGATCTCTAAGTAAAAAGAGGTGCTAAAGTCTGATTTTGTGGTGTCTATGCTTTAAAATTAAATGATTATAATTTTAATTCAAGCAAAGAAGGATTTTGAAAGTCTGATAGTTATCAGTGTTGAGTACAACTGTAAGGTTAACCCTGCCTGCTTTAAATGTTTCAAAATGATTAACAGTTGAAAACATTTGTTAGAAATTTAGAAAAGTAATCAAATATAATTAGTTACATTACTTTAAAAAAGTAATTGAAATAGTTACACTACTTATTACATTTTAAATAGGTTAACTTGTAATCTGTAACCTATTATATTTGCAAAGTAACCTTCCCAACACATGGTCGCAGTTTTGTCTATACATAACTGATGTGACTGGAGTTTTCACCTCATCTTATATCCATCACTTTCAAATTTCTTAAAGTACTGTTTATGTCATTAAAAGCAAAACTTTTCTCTAATTACAACAACATTTAAGAAACTGATGTGTTATAAGAAACTTGTGATGTTTCAGCGTCAAGTAAGTTGTAAGATCTGAATATAACAAAGACAAGCTGATCAAAGATAAACGTTCACTGCCAAAGCAGCCAAAACAAAGCATCTAAAATTAGATCCGGGATCCTTTTCCCATCACTGTCGTCCTGCTTCTATTTTAATACCAAACAAAGAGTCTATCTCAGTTTATTCACTCAATCAAGCCGGCTATGAAAAACGCACCACTGTCCCTAACAGACAGCGCTAAAGAAACATCATTATTCCAGTTGTCATAATCAGCTAGTTTTTTTGCATGACAGATATGCAGCAGGCCTGGGTGGGCGGGGCTACATTATTGACAGCAATTTACAGGCTTTGCTCGGATGCGTTTGTTCACTCAGGTGCGGCAGGTGCGCGCGCGGGGAGCGGGCTTATCGCGAGCCGCGCTGTTGCTATGGGTCGGCAGCTCCGTTACCACGGCGCCAACAGGCGACTGCTGGAGGCCCTGGATGGAGGGGGATCTTGTGAAGGGAAGAGAGTGAGGCTCCGCGCTCTTCGCAAGCGCGCAACCTGTGGAGACTGCTGCGCCACACCAGCTGTCTGATAAGAAGGGAAATTCAACAGATGCACGCTGGGGAATGAGGGGGCATGGCTGACGGTGCTTCATTTCACCATTTGAGATGCTCTGAAGAGAATAATCACTGTGAACTGATGCGCCGATGACACCACCCGAGTTCATTTTAGCCGCTGGACTGTGATCAATGCAGTCTGGCCGCACAGAAAGATTAAAAGGCCATTTCAAGTCTGAAGCAGCTGACAGGATAATCGATTGACATCTCTGACCACATGATCTATATACATGATCAAGCCGTGGCGTGTCCGTAAGCTATCCAACAAGTTCATCAACTACATAAATGCATTTCCCTCCAAAATAAAAGCTAATAAAATAGCTGTCGGGCACGAGTGGTTGTATTTCATGACATTTGTTGATCGTCCTCCAGAGGCGATATGAGTGCGCATAGTGTGTTTGAAAATGGAAGGGTTCGGGTTTGGGTACACCCCCGCGTCATGCCCATGATAATGCCAACACACTCATCATACAACCCCCAACACATCCATATGGCACACACACACACACACACACACACACACACACACACACACAGAGAGTTTCCAAACAGAGGGAAGACAAATAGAGAAATTACCTTGATGGTTTTCAAGGGTGTCCTCCGGTATGTACATGTTTTTGCTTTCATTTACCATATATGTGGTCCAGCTTTATCCGAAGGTGAATGAAGAAAAGGTTGTAAAAAAGGAGGGGGAAGGAAAATACAACCCAAGGGAAAGAAATGAAAGAAAAAGGGGGAAGAAAAAATGAAAAACGCAAAGCGTAAGATATTCCTTCTCTTGCGGCTTAGTTAATATTACCTGATCCCCATTATGGAGCTAAAGATCAGGAAAGGATAATCGCAGGAACCACCTAAGAAAACGAACCAGTGCATCTTTGGAACATCCGGGCCCTACCTAAGAAACATGATACCAGCGCCGCTTGCTGATAATCGATAATCAAATCGGCGCGATTCGCTCGGAAACGGTTCGAAAAGGATGCTGCAACAGCCAGAAGAAGCGCAGGAAAAGCGGGCGTAGGTTTCAGAGACCGTTTCAGAAAGCGCAGCGAAAGGTAAAAGGTGTGTATATTCCAGATCTCACGGGCTTCAATCTTCACATATGATCGATTCCATCTGAGATGTTCCACAACAGGCGTAGTTTGCGTCGCGCCTCGTTAGGAAATAGAGTGCAGAATCGGCCGCGTCCAGTCCATATTGGAGAGAAAGGGGAGTAGTCAGACTGTGGCCCTGCGGAGAGAGAGCGCACACCACCAGCCTCTCTGCAATGATCTGACGACCAAACCCCCTCCCCTGTAGACTCCCTGACTGCTTCCAGATGTGACTGCGCTAGAAAGGAGAATAAATCCTCCACGCTTTTCCACACGGGCTCTATCTCTTGAGGGAGAGAGAGAGAGCAAACTTGGGAAGATCGAGTCGAATCAGCTCCAATACAGTGAAGTGTAGCCAGACTAAGAACCGATTCGAGTTCTTTTACAGTCCGGAATCGTGTCAGAAGATGATTTGCACCACAACCAATCTGGCGTAAATACGCTCACAGTCACGGCTCCATGCACCATGTTTAGACATTATCCACTTCCTGCTGCCTGCAGGGATGCCACTTCTGGAGTGAACCTTGAGTTCCCCAGCAGCAGGTGTCGGGGCTGATTTTTCCCCATCAGCTGAGGTTTACCCGGCCTGATCTTCCCATGGCAGGACAGGCTGTTTCCTGAGGACTGGCGGGCTCTGATAAAGGGGGCGATGGGGCCTGGGAATTTCTGCGAGATGACTGAGAATCTTTCATCAGCAAATGGCCTAGTACAAATTTAGCAGGCCCTTCCCTGGTCCCTCCCTCCAGCCATGAGAAAACTTCACATGTCCCGAGAGACATCCCCTGCCCCCAGACTATCATTTCTTGCTCGCGCTCTCGCTCTCTGCGCATCAGAATTGCAGATTTGGACTTTTCAATCAGTCAGAAGAATCATGAAGCATGTAGCAGGAAAGAGAGGTGCTCAAAACTGCAGGTTTTCAGACGTCCCTCTGGATGAATGAAAAACAAGCTCCCCCAGCGCATGGACGCTCAATCTACGGCCAAATTCTTTGATTGAATTTGGCTTTGAACAAAAGTTCATGACAGAGGTCAGCGATTTCCCTTCAGCATCCTCAAATAATTGATTAGCTTTGGTATGTTTATACAAAGCACAGAGGAAATGTTCACAAAGTGTTTTTCAGTGCCACCCTGTAATCATGAGCTTCTGGGAATCCAGGGATCGCTTCAGAAGGAAAACTGGTTAATTCGTCGCTTCAAAGATTACAAAATTCCTCCCAGCTTCCAGACCCACATTTCAAAAGTCAAGACAAATTAGGTCTCTGTCTGCACACTGAATGTGATATACAGCAGTGGCCGTACTCTACAGCCACAGGCTGCATGACTCTTTTACTAACACTATATTTAACCAATTAACTAAACATAACTGAGGCGACATCCTCTTCCCATCTGTGCTGACTCTTACCCTATTTATCTCCATGTAAAGAGAATTATGTATACAGAGCATAAAGGTTTTAGGTCTAAAGTAAATGTTAATTGATCAAGTTTACTAACTTTTTTTAGCAAGTTTTGAAACAAACAAATTTGTACATAAAAAGATTAATTTTAACAACATTATAAAAACTGCATGGGCTGCTGTGCTCTCCGGAGTAGGTCTGAAATCCTGCCGAGAACGATGATAAATTACGAGTAGCTGTATAGTGATGCCCTCTAGTGGTAAATGACTAAAGTGTCTGAGTAAATTGTCCTTTAGAAGGTGCATTAAATTGACTTGGAAAAGACTAGTTATAATATGACAGTCACCCTGAAGCAACCCTGGTGTCTTGCTCAAGGGCACAATAGCATTCAGTTTCTACGTTTTTCCTGTGGCACCCTTCACGTAGAGTCCCTTTTAAGGGTACACACATTTTTATATTATGTTAATCTTGCATTGGCTGGTATGACAGTTGTCACGGATGTAGCATCATGCAAAAGCATGAATTCGGCTAATAGTAGAATTTTATTTTCAGTCAGACGTGGTAATTTTAATAAGCTAAAACCGTCAGATAATAAATATTGTGATAAAATAAATATCTGATCATGTGATTTTACTATTCATTTCTATTGGAATAAAACCTAGATCCTAAGCGTGCCTTTAAATTACAGTAACATAGGGACAGACTAAACAATTATAAAAACTTAACATTTAAAATCATGCCTACCGGAGGATGAATAAATAGTGTAATGTGAGAATTTCAAATCCTCAAGGGATGCACAAACTCCGCAGCGTCAGCTCACTTCATTAATATCAATGTCCATGATGTAAATTAAAGGTCTGGTGGGTCTCAGGTGAGCTCAAGCCAGCTGCAGAAGGCGGGGCTTCAGGCTCATCGGTTATTCAGGCTCCTCGATTACTTTTCCTTTGTGCGCACTAGCTCAGCGATCGACTTGTTCTGTCTTCTTGTCAGCGCAAACATGGCGAGAGCGGTAGCCGATCAGGAGTTAGATAAGTGAAATAAAGCGATATATTCACGTTTTTCTAATTCGCAGAGCATTGAAAACATACACCAGGAGACCAGAACGTGAAGTAAAGCGTTTCAGTCCTGTTTTAAAGAGTTGAATCTGATTTTAAAGGAATTTTAGGATTTGTGCGGTATTTTAAGTACAGGTAAGTTTCACTCCAGTCTGATCTGTAACAGGGCAGCAGCAGCTTACCAAGGCCTCAGTTATTTCATTTGAAAACTTATGGAGGCATGAATTATTCAATTATTAGTGGCAAGCATCAGTATTACTACGGTTGGGTATTTGAACAAACCGCTAACCCGCAGTACCAAACTTCTGTTTGTAAAAACGTCCCGCAGAGTTTGTGCTACGGACATTAATGATGCCTCAAATCGATGCGTGCTATTACCTTTTTTTTTTTTTTTTATACTAGCGATCGGATTTACGACTTGCAATGAAGTAGGGACCCGAACCAAATGTAGGGGCCATAATAAAATACAGACTTGGGGGTGGGCTGTTTTTGTGCAAAACAGTAATAACAACTGCATAGGAACGCTTTGTTTGAATTTTATAACCTTATTTGAGGCTTATTTATTGTATTAACTTATGAATGTATACACTTTAATTTATAATCTTATACTAGTCAGATGTATTTTATTTAATGGTACTAACATAAATTCCTGATTTATTTATATTTCAGTTAAATGACTTTCACAGCTCTGATTTATATATTTAGTAAACTTAAACAGGTTTACCTTTATAAAATAACTTAAATGTGTGCATGCCTAATTGTTTTTGAAGAGACCGTTCACCCAGAAATGAAAATTCTGTCATTAATTACTCGCCCTCATGTCGTTCCAAACCCATCTTCGGAACACAAATTAAGATATTTCTGATAAAATCTGAGAGCTTTCTGACCCTGTGTAGATAGCAACGTAACTGACATGTTCAAGGCCCAGAAAGTTGGTAAGGACATCATTAAAATAGTCCATGTGACATCAGTGGTTGTGAAGCCACGAGAATTCTATTTGTGCACTAAGAAAATAAAAATAACGGGTTTATTCAACAATTTCTTCTCTTCCGTGTCAGTCTGCTTGTAAACGTGCCTCTGCCTGTAAACAAGGTGGAGTGCATCCGGGTTCTATGTTTTTGGGTGAAGCTTTGTTTTATTTTTTAAACTTTATATCTAAATTTTATGTCTACATTTAAAATAGAATAAATTATTGAGACACAACTAGGCCAGTGGAGACTGTTGTAGGTACAAATTTATAAATGGTCATAAATGGGACATACAAGACAATGTGTATGTATGCAGAAACAACATTTTACAAAACAATAAAACGTGCAGTATAAAATTCAATTCATACACTGAAGGATTTATGTGGAGTAGTTATAATATTCCTAATAGGCTATGATGATACCGGTGCATGTAAATAGTTGCTGAGCAGCCTTACAGCTGTTGGAATTAAACACTTGAACCTGAATGTTTTAGTAAACAGTAATTTTGGGCATCTGCATAAAGTTTTATTTTAACATCATATATTTTATTTACAGAATAGGACTGGAGCCATGACTGCAAGCACAGGTGGCGGCGGGAGCTGTTTATCCATGAGTCTGTCTGCCCTAAAGAGACTCGACCCCTACATCAGCAGCATCACAGACCTGGCCAGCCAAGTAGCACTTTACACCTTCAACAACACCACTAATGAATGGGTAAACCATGATATCCACACAATTAATGACAGTTAATGGATATGTAGATTAATAACTACTCTAAAAATGCATTAAAAAGTTATTTTTTTAAATGTTAGTGTATTTTTTTGTTTTAAATATAAATATATAAATACATTTTTTTCTGCAGGAAAAGACAGATGTGGAGGGAACTCTGTTTGTCTATAGCAGGTTTGTATGTTTTCTAATGTTTTCAACAGTGAAGCAACACACACACACGTCCTGAATCAGAGCCCTAGAGATCTAAGGCGTTTCTAAGGGTCACAGAAACAACCTGCATGATATTCCTCAGCCTTCTGATATAACACTGTACACTTGACTGCACTAACACTGCAAAACACCCACTCAGAGTTGTTTAGGTCCTTCAGACTCATAAGCTTTAGTTTCCCACTCATGTTGTGAGTTCTAATGTCAGTTTTCTGTGCATCAGGCTTGCCTCCCCCAGACATGGCTTCACCATCCTGAATCGTTTGAGCATGGACAACCTGACCGAACCCATCACTAAAGACTTAGATTTCCAGCTGCAGCATCCATTTCTCCTGTACAGAAACGCTCGCTGTAAGTCCCTCTATTTGTGAAAAACAGCTCAAATGCATCAGAGTAAAGCTAAAAGTGCTCATACAGCTGTATAATATTTCAGATAGCCAAAAGTATGCTGACTTGGTTGATTGTTCAAGTTGTTTTTTAATAAATGAATCCTTACATAATTTGATGAGATGGAAATATCTGTTAGAAACAATAATGTTATAACAGCCAGTGTTAAAGGCCTCGGTGTACATTGCACATTTATACATTTTGCAGTATATTTATTGAAAGAGCGACTTGCATTGCATTCAAGATATTTTTTTGAGCAATTCATGCATCCCCTGGGTTTCGAACCCATGACCTATGTATTGCTAGCGCCTTGTTCATTTCCTACTTACCATGAGTGCAGATAGATGCACATGGATCTTTCTTTTGAAGGGTTTAAATCACTCACACAGCTGCACAGACACAAAAATGGGGCTGGTGTGTGCTGATTGCAAAATGTTTTGGATACCTTCGGGGTGTGTATTTAGCATCCAGTGTCAAACGGATGTTAATACCAGGTGTAAAAAGTGAAGAACTTAACAGCAGTTAAAGTGTGTCTGAATTGAGAGAGCTGTCAGACTGGCGTCTGTGTGTGTGTGTGTGTGAGATCAGAGATCCCTGGCAGGCGTGCCTGCATGAGAGGCCCCAGAGCCACAGTGCCTTATATGGTGCAGAGAAGTGTGTGTGTTTCTCTTCCAGTTTCCTGCCAGCATCACAGATCCAGCCAGCCTCTGATTAGATAACAAGCCTCTCTCACACGCACACATGCACAGGCTTTCAAGGAAATTCATGATAAAGAGACCTGCAAATAGAGTGCATTCGGATAAGCCTTAAGTACTTCAGGCTGATTGAATGAATCATTGTAGATCTTGATGTTTCAGCCAGTCCAAAACTGATGTTTGAGCTTTGCAGTGACAGTGAAAATCTGTGCTACTGCTATCTGACTGATGGGAAAATCTATCCTGGGTGCTTCCAAATGTAGGTGAGAGTTTACTGGCCAACGATTTCACTAAATTATGTGCCACAGAGTGGATTTCTGTTTTCGATCAAACTCGCCACCTTGATTGTAGAAAGTTTTGAATGGTAGCCATATAACTCCTCTGTGGTTGTAAAAATGTTCTAAATGTTTGTTAGTGTTGTTGTTACTCGTTCTGGGGTGTTCTAGGGAAGCTGTGCACTACTGGGCCACTGTAGTAACCAACACAACACAATGGAAACAAGCCAAAAGACAACAAAATTAACACAACATAATGAGAAAAAGCCATAACACAATGGAAACAAGCCAAAAGACAACAAAATTAACACAACATAATGAGAAAAAGCCATAACACAATGGAAACAAGCCAAAAGACAATAAAATTAACACAACATAATGAGAAAAAGCCATAACACAACGGAAACAAGCCAAAAGACAACAAAATTAGCACAACGAAATTACCACACCACAACGGAAAACGAACCAAAACACAACAAAAACAAGCCACAACACAACGAAATTGGCTCAAGACAACGAAATTAGTCCTATGCGTTGTGTTGTGGCAATTTCGTTGTGTTGTGGAGATTTCGTTGTGTTATGCACTACTGGGCCACCGTAGGTTACAGTCAAAAGAGCCCACCAATTAGTCTCAGTGATATAGAATTCTTCAGGAATGATGTCATTTTGTAGGCCAACCAATAAGTTAGCATCACCCTAGTTCCCTAAACAAAAAGCCAGTAGGATTTTTGCGTTGACTTTTTTTTTTTATTTAGATTTTTTTGATTATTGCAGATAAAAATAAACTCTGAGTAATAAATGCTTATGATTCTTATCAAGAAGAACATTATCAAGATAATCTTCGCAAATGAAGATTATGAAACATTCATGAATTTTGAAATCTAAATACAATTGCCAGTAGAAAAAATGAAACAAAATATAGGTTATAAACTAACTACACCATGGTGGCATGACTTCAAAGTCACAGCTGTTTAGCTTCCGACAGCTCTTTGAATCTTTATTTAAAATCTGCAAGTTGGAAAGTTTGAGGTAGAATAGTTTGCAAGATGGTACGTATAATGACAGTAAAGTTGTAAAAGTGGACTAGTAAGCAGATAAGTTTTACTGTTTGTGATATCGATACGGTTTATGTTCCCGTCAGCCATCATTTTCAGGACACGTAAAAGCTTAAATCACAAGTGGGGTATTAGTGATGTACTTTTTGTTGTAGAATAAAACGCAAAAATGTCTTAAGACCTTATTTTAGGCATTTGACAAAAATCCTATTAAAAGTACCCACTGACATTGGGACGAAGGAAACGGACGTGCGTTGCCAGGTTCTGGACTCATTCCTGCAGGACTCTATTCTGGTTTCTAGATATGCCACCTGTCCCTTGTTCAAGAAGTCTAAGGAATCTTTTCCTGTTTTATCATCCACTAGATGAAAACTAAGTCTAATGACTTATAGTACAGCTCTCCTCAAGAAACCACACGATTGTACTGTTCATTAGTAGTTCATGTTGTTCCATAGCACAAACAGTGCACGAGTTACTTGTCAGTACTTTGTTAATAGTTGAATACTTAGTATGGGCAATAATAATGCCTTTCCAAACACTATTAATAAGGTTTCAGACAATGGGAAGTAAGACCTACACTGTCCATCTTAAACACATCAGTCTTCCTCATGTGCAGAGGGTGCTGGATTCTGTCAGCTCCTCTCTTTAACAAACGCAGTGTTGTGGTTGTGATTTATGACTGTGTAGCTGGAGACTTTCAGCAGGACTCTTGCGTATACAAAGCTCTTACCTCCTGGCCGCACGAACGTGTAGCCCAGCTCTCTCTCCGACACCAGCTTCCCTTTGAACCGCACCTCCACTTCCTCCTCCAGTCGCTCATGCTTCAGCCTGCGCCGACTAAACAGCCCCCGCAGCATCTTTTTCCTCTTACTGAGATTTGAATCCTCGGCAGATTGAAGCTTTGGTCTGTTTGAAGTCGGTCAGAAGTTAGTGCACTTGTGGATTCCGCTCCATTCAGTAAAACATGCAGCAAACGCTCCTGCACTCTGTCTGACACGAGCGAGGGTGTGTGGTTCGGGTCTCTGTTTTTCTTTTCTCTTTGTTGTGTTTTGCTAAGTTCAACTTCAAGAGTGTTCGCAATGTCCTCTCATCCCTCTCTGTCTTTGTTCTCCTCCCCCTGCTCGCTCTCTCTCAGAGTTGTGTTCCTCGGTTCCCAGGCAGTATTTTGTTTGAGGTTTTTTTCCCCAGGCGCTGACCCGCGTGGTGCTCTCTGCTCTGAGAATGAACGGTTGTGGATACAGCACCAGCCCTTTCTCTCTCTCTCTCTCTCTCTCTCTCTCTCTCTCTCTCTCTCTCTCTCTCTTCTCGTTTACTGCCCTGGGTTTTGTTATCTCTCTGCTACTTCTGGAGGTGAATGGAACAGGTCTTGATTCAGCTGTCAGCACCAGGCTCTAAGTTTAGTTCATGAGGAACCACAGTCTGAACTTATCACTGAAATCTCTATTAATTGTTCCTAATACGGTTGCTCTTTAAAATGACCAGTGACTGTTGCTACAAACATCTGAAGACTTCATCTTGGTCTTTAAAGACATTTTGGTGTCCTGGCACACCAGTTGGCTCCAGTTCTCCTTGGGCACTTGGGAGTTTGGACTCTCTGGGAAAGGAATTTCAGCTAGAGTGGAGTGAGTGTGTGTATGTATGTTTGATGGCACTGTAACTGCATGTATGCTGTCAGTTTCAGTGCCAAGTCCTTTTCCACTGCTAATTCTGATGCTTCATTGGTTTTGATTGAATCTTTGAGTAGGATTAATATTAATGTGTATATATTTTTTGGCAGTGTCCATCTACGGCATCTGGTTCTATGATAAAGAAGACTGTCAGCGTATAGCGGAGCTCATGAAGAAGTAAGTTTCTCCTCCATCTGCAATTAATAACTTTTAATTCTGATTCTAATTCCATTTAATGATTCCAGTTTCTTAATTCCCTTAATGATTCTTCTAATACTTCTATAAGAAATCATAACATATTTAACAAGTTTCAATGTTTTTTTTTTTTTCCCTCTAGAATGTGTTTAATAATTACAAATTACACAATAAATTTGAGATTGATTCAAGACTAATTACAAGAGTCTACTCATAAGATTCATTCATTCCCGAATTGGGCTACACTGGTCATGCTGCTACCAGTGAGGACAATGCAACAGAAAAATATTGTCTTTTTATGATTTAGTGTAGAGGTGTCCAATTTGGCTACAACACACATGCCTATAATTTTCTAGTTATATGATTGGCTGGTTCAAGTGTCTTTAATCAGGGCAGGAGCTAAACTCTTCCGGAAGGTGGCTCTCCAGGAACAGGATTGGACACCCCTGATTTAGCAGTTCCCAATCTTTTTATCTTGTCACAACAAGTTCCAGCATCAAGCTTACAATTTGTCTTTGATATTTTGTTCTTTTTGCGGAGGAGGAAACACTGAGTATTTTATTACTTTGTTCCATATGGCAGATATTCAAAAGCTGTTAACGAAACTATATGTTAGGACAATCGTTTGGTTTCTGTTTAAAAAAAAAAAAAAAAAAAAACAGTTTTCCAACCCTAGCTCCTATCACCTTCAGTCCTTCAGACTCAATCTTTCTTTATGCTTGTCAGTTTGGCAGGGCAGGAACAGCAGTTGCAGCCGCAAATGGCAATTGGCTCTGTCTCTCCACGATCTGCAGAGCAGGGTGTGGATATAATGCAGATGCTCACTAAAGCACAAGATGACTATGACAAGGTGACACACGTCTTAATGTTGTTGTTTTTTCTTGCACAAGTATTAAGGTGCTTCATATGCACTAGATGTCACCAGTGCACAGTGCATTTCTCCTACTTGTTTTCTCCTTTCTTTTTAGGGAAAACTCAGTGAGCCAAAAGAAATTGGCAGTGGTGGTGTCATCTATGGAAACCCCCATTTGATCAAACCCATTCCCCTCAAACCAGCACAGGACACACACATTCAGGGACAAACGCAGCAGGTGCGAATACTCTACCTCAGCATGTTTGTCACACAGCAAACATAACATTATACACTACCAGTCGAAAGTTTTTGAACAGTAAGATTTTTAATGTTTTTAAAGAAGTGTCTTCTGCTCACCGAGTCTGCATTTATTTGATCCAAAGTTAGAAAAAACAGTACAATTTTGAATTTTTTTTATTTAAAATTACTTTTTTATTTGAATATATTTTAAAAAGTAATTTATTCCTGTGATCAAAGCTAAATTTTCAGCATCATTACTCCAGTCTTCAGTGTCACATGATCCTTCATTCTAATATGCTGATTTGCTGTTCAAGAAACATTTATTATTATTATTATTATTATTATTATTATGAATATTTAAAACAGTTGAGTAAATTTTTTCAGTATTCTTTGATGAATAGAAAGATCCAAAGATCAGCATTTATCTGAAATAAAGGTTTTGTAACATTATACACTATACCATTCAGAAGCTTGGAATCAGTATTTTTTTTTTTTATTAATTTCTAACATTTCTAAGACATTATAGAACTGAATACTTTTATTTAGCAAGGATGCTTTAAATTGATCAAAAGTTGTTACAAAAGATGTTACAAAAGATTTATATTTCATATAAATGCTGTTCTTCTGAACTTTCAATTTATCAAAGAAACCTGAAAAAATCTACTCAGCTGTTTTCAACAATAATAATAACAACAACAACAACAATAATAATAATAATAAATGTTTTTTTGAGCAGCAAATCAGAATATTAGAATGAAGGATCATGTGACTGGAGTAATGATGCTAAAAATTCAGCTTTGAAATCACAGGAATAAATTGCATTTTAAAATATATTCAAATAGAAAACAGTTATTTTAAATAGTAGGAATATTTCAAAATTTTACTGTTTTTGATTAAATAAATGCAGGCTTGGTGAGCAGAAGAGACTTCTTTAAAAACATTAAAAATCTTACTATTCAAAAACTTTTGACTGGTAGTGTGAATGTAATATTTAAATCTAAAAAATAAACTTTTACTCTAACAGGATACAGAGATGGACTCAAAGCACCTGTCGGTTGTCACTTTATTCGGTGCTCAGTCAAAACCAGACTCTGTCTCGCCACAGCCCACCTCAGCTGTCAGCAGGGTGGGTCCAACGCGGTCTGCTGTGGCCCGCTCGCTGTCTTATGACGACCCTTCTCCGGCAGGTGGTGCTGTGGTCTCCAACACCCCCATGCAGCACTGTCCAGCCATCCACAAGCTCATGTCTGGATCACTGCTGCAGCCTCTGTCTGAATCCCCAGAGAGTCGTCTGTGTGAAAACGGGGCAGTCCAGAACCAGCCTGACCCCATCCAAAAACTGCTAATGAACCCTCTTCCTGTAGCAGGGATGCCTTCCTTACAGTTAAATCAGGGAGAAAGTGGGGTGGGGCCTCAAATCCACCCTAAGGCTAAAGCCTCAGGGCCGGCCCCGGCTCAGCACTTGCTCTATGTCCCAAATAAAGCACCCCCTGCTGGAGTGGCAGGGAATGTGGTATCACCACATGAACTTCTGCAGAGGCTTACATTGGTGCAGCAGGAACAAGAGCTCCACCCTCTTCAGGAGCTTCTACAGCCCAGTCTGACCACCAGCAGCTCCAGTCTCAGCAAAACGAATTCGACACAGGTAAAATAAACCTTCCTCAGATATTCTGATCTGTTGCCTATGTTCCTCTCAGATAAGTAGTACGTCTATAACATGTGATTTTAATATGTGTGGGTGCAGGTGAGCTCACCTCAGCGTATCCCAGCGACTGTAGCCCCCACACTCCTTCTGTCACCCAGCGTGTTCACCCAGACTAAAGCCACAAGAGCAGAACCAGAACCAGCTGAAATCAGAGCACTTAGCAAGACTCAGCTACAGGCCACGCTGCTTCACCTCATCAAGGTCAGAACCAAACACCTGTCTATCTGTATTATTCCAATATTGATAATATAATTTAGATATGCACCAACTTTTGGTGTTTTTTTTTCTTGATGAATAGAAAGTTCAAAATGCCAGGGGGCAATAATCACTGGTACACGAGCAATATAGGGAAAACTGCATACCGACGTACATTTTGAGGTAATCATTCCTCATAGTTACATAGTCTGTTGGGAGCTATAAATACTATTAAAATGCGAGAATTAACTTGCGCTATTCTAGAGATGCGCGTGGCTCCGGCAAATCATTCGCGCGACAACTGCACATATAAGGCGATTTAGATCAGCGCTTGTCAATTTCAAAATAATTGAGATGGCCAATCAAATCATAAAGTATGTTCACAGAAGCAGAGTGTGAATTCCAGTGCAAAGCTTCAGTTTTAACGTTGAAAGAGAGCGAGGAAAGATGGAAGCTGCAAATCATTTAATATTAGTCAACTGTTTTACGATAGAAATGTTAATTGAACAGCTATATTTTTTTTTTTTTCTCAAATATGGCCATTTTGAGAGAAAGCGAGATTAAAGTTGCTTGTGTGAATTACCTGTGTCTGCGTTTCTCTCTACAAACAATGAAGCTGAGTTTAGTTACTTTAACAAACAATGCTTTTACCCCCCTTGTTGCTGAGAAATATAATGTAGCGATTCAGTATCAATAATTAAGTCGTGGGGCAGCGCTGACAACAAGATTCTGAGCTCCTGAATTTTTTTGTGTGCACAGTACGATCTACGATAGATTTTTATCTGAACATTTGAAAATGATTATGTACTGTATAAATACAGCATGCATTTAAAAAAAGGGGGGGGGGTGTTATTGGAACAGTGGTTATCTAGAGATATTAAAAATGGCAAAAGGTTGCTGACCCCTGTTCTATCCAATAGAAATCTTTTATAACATTATAGGATTGTTGATGAAAGGTATTAATTTGAACAGTAGTATATATAGTGTGTATGACTGTGATTGCTGCTCGACCTCTAATGGATTGTTTCTCTCTTTCCGTGATTCAGAATGATGCCTCATTCTTGGACACCATCTATGAAGCATATGTCTCCCGTCTCGCTACAGACTCCAGCTCAAAACCTTTCTGAAGCACGTGTACACATACATGCAGTTTTCATATCGGCATCCCATCTCAGGACTACCCGGCTATTCTGAATGTAGCATCCAATAAGTTAAGCACCTCAGCACAGATTCACAACAGGAAAACCAGTTTGATTGCAAAGTGTATGATCTTCATACAGTAAATTGAATGATCTGAATGTCATATCAGCTTTGAATTTGCCACTTGTACACAAGGGGCAATCTTAAGTATTTTAGTATTTTCTTAAAGAGGAATTTTATGGATTTTACGTTTATCTTTTAGACAACAGGGCAAGAAATGTGCTGTATGTTAAAATCTGAGTGGAAAGACATTCTTCTTTTTATGAAGGGATTTTTATCCTTGCATATCGAAGCAGACCCGCAAAAGAAAGATAGAAAAAACAGGAACCTAGACTCAAATATAATAGAAATAATATGGTGAATGACAAGGCAAACATGTCTTGATTTCTAGCATCTTCATATCTCAGCTGACACAGGCAGAAACTGCCCTCATCCCTTTACAAGCCAGCAGAAATTGTTTATTAATTTTAGTCATATTTTAAAATGAAAACTGATTTTGTTTAAATATACAAACAAAACTGTATATATATATATATATATATATATATTCTATTTTTCTATGGTTCTGTTCTTATATCAACATGCTGGAATATTTTTTGCTTCAGTGTTTTTAAAAAGAAAAAAAAGAAGGGTTTCCAAATCAGCTTGTCAAATTGAAAACAAGCTGACAATTTCATTTTAATTCCATTTGTTTTTCTTATTAAAATAATTCCCCAACACCCCATATAGTGTATGTTCTGATTTTCTACTCGACAATGTTAATATGCATGACTTAAAATGAAACATGCTACACATGGATCTGTTATGGTAGAAGCCTGTTTGAAAGGTTTCAGAACACCTTTCAAAAGTTTGAGGTCAGAAAGTTTTTTTTTAAGAAATTAAAAAATTTTATTCGTCAAAAATGACAAAAACATTTCAAATGTCATACAAGATTTTGGTTTTAAATCAATTCTGTTGTCGTGACCTTTCAATTCATGAAAGGATCCTGACAAAAAGATTCCACAAAAATATAATATATAATAAGCAGCATAACTTTAAACTGTAATATTACTGGACAATATTACTGTTTTTACTGTATTTTTGATCAATTTAATGCAAATACTCGGTGAGCATAAGAGACTTGCTGACAGGTTTATCTAACCATAAAAGCACATTGGCATTTCAGTGAGGTTAGAAATGAATAAAATCTATGGTAGTGTCAAAAGGGAGTGTAAATACACTGTTAATGAGACATCCTGCAGCCGTACGGTATCTCCAGTTAATAACTGATTGTGTGGATTTATGAGCAATCAGCTATCATAAGCATTAGCGCTGATGAACTCATAAGCAATCTCAAATAAGAGCTTTAATCTAAATAAGCGTGACAACAGCCGGAGAGTTGCCAGGAGTGCGTGTGCTGCAGTTACGTGTGAAAGATGCTAAACATACCCTTCATGGTTGACTGTGTGTGTTGGGTTCAGCTGATTTCCATTAACAGTTTGAATACAGGAAACAAAGGAGGATCACATTCATGTGTGTTTCCCGTCAAGTATTTTTGTATTCTGTTCAGTAATTACAGATCGATTTTATTGCAGTGTTTATATTTGACATCAGTAGAGTTTAGTTTCCTGACATTTAGATAACAGAGTTCTACGCCAAGACTTAATAACACTAATACACAAACATACAACAATCAAAAATAATTCACAAGTGTTCTAGTCAGATGCCTGGATAAGACATAAGATGAAAATAGTAGGTTGCCTTCTATATGCAGGCTTTTAACAGAAATATGTATTTAGATGAAGAAGCTCAATTCTTCTTTTTATATACAGTCAAACCAAAATTTATTCAGACATCTTCAACATTTCTCATACTATAACAGTTTATTTGCTATAGTTTAGAAAATGGTAATAAAATATGACAGGAACTCAAGAGTTAAACTGTGTCAGAACAAATTCATAATAATGTCAGATAACTTTGATAGAAAGATATGTAACAAAACATGGTTACTGGTCGTCCACTGTATGAAGAATTTTTGGGTATGTCGCAGTTTACTTTATTTTGCTATCCTCACTTACATAAATGAACTATAGTGTCCTGCACCAATAAAAAAAATATCAAAAATTATATCTGGTGTCTGAATAATTTTTGGTTTGACTATGTAATACAATATAAATTTAAAATGACTTTTTTTTTAGTATATTTTAAAAGCGTTGTGCTGCTTAATATTTTTGTGGAAACTGAAACATTTTTCAGGATTCTATGATCAATTGAAAGTTTAAAATAACTGTTTTAAATAGAAATCTTTTGTAATGTTGCAACGGTCTTTATTGACACTTTTGATAATTTTAAATCATCCTTGTTGAGAAAAGTAATAATTTCTATTCATATTTATATTAATTTCAATTCAATTCCTAAAAATCTCAACCAAAAAAAAAAAAAAATCTTTTGCAGTGAAGCTTAAAATCATCCTCTCTTGCAAAATGCGTCATTCTATAATCACCATCACTGTGTCAACCTTCACTGTCACAAGACTGAAATCCTCAGCTCAGATCTGCAAGCACACACACACACACACACACACACACACACACACACACACACACACACACACACACACACACACACACACACACACACACACACACACACACACACACACACACACACACACACAGACAGACAGACAGACAGACAGACAGACAGACAGACAGACAGACAGTGCAGGTGTGTATCTGTCTGGAGGATGGAAGCTGTTATTTACACTAACTGGGTCAGTGGGAAAAATCTAGAGCATGACATCTGGACACTGACACTCACAATCTAATGTGTACGTGTTTTAGGGAAAAAGAATGGATGCTTAAGGATCATATGGATGTTATTAAAATCATATTGCCGTTATTAAATTCAAATGAGATTTCACTGGAGAATAGATGATTTTTTAAAGGAAGAGTAAAAGCCATTTTATTTCACAAAAAGAAGTTGGGTTTTAAATGGTAAAACAAAAGATAGTGTGGTATTAAATAGAGACAAAGTAAAAAGTCAAACAGTGTAATTTCATGATTAATGTGATGAACCACACTTGTGCAAAATAAACAAAATACTTTTATTTAGGATGCATTAGACTGTTCAAAAATAAAAAAGATTCATAAGATTTATAGCAAGTATAGTATTGTAAAGATTTATGTTACAAAAGATCTCAAATAAATGCTTTAAATCTATTCATCAAAGCATGTTGAAAAATTATTACAGATTCCATAAAATTTTTAAACAGCACGACTTTTAACACTGATAATAAATCAGCATATTAGAATGATTTCTGAAGGATCATGTGACACTGAAGACTGGAGTAATGATGCTGCAAATTCAGCTTTGCAATCAGAATAAATTCCATTTTGAAATTTATTCAAATATAAAACACATTTTAAATTTTAATAATTTTAAAATATTAGAGTTTTACTAAAAACAATAAAAATCTGACCCCAAACTTTTGGTAGTGTACATTGCCTAAAAATCACTTTGGACCCAGTTGTTTAAAAGAAAATTAAGTTGAATAAATATCTAGCATAATTTGTGTGCAGATTCCACTTGTGCAGTGACATTTTAAGTGTGGCAAAGTGTCCAAATCCATGCATTTGAGAAAGTTGGTGCAAGGTTTAGTTTCCTTCTGTCTGTCTCCAGAAACACTAATAATCCTCTGACAGAAGCCCTCCTCTCGCTCACCCTTTTCTCTTTCACTTTATCTCTCTATTCCGATACATCTGCCTCTCACCCACCCTACATCTTCTCTCGCTCTCTGTCTCTCTCTCCCCCACTGTGGGAGTGAAGTGTAATCCATGTGGATTATCATAGTTGGGGAGGGCAAAGTGAGTGTGTGAGCATATCTGCTTCTGTTTTAGTTCCTCCCAGCTGCGTTGAACACAAGATGAGGGTGAGAGAAACCGAAAGACAGGTGGAACTGCAAAAGTTACCAGCTGGCTAGTCACTCCGAGTGAAGACCTCATCGGAGAGACTCTTAGAGGATTCATATAAAGAAATAGTGTGATGGAATGATGAGATGTAAACATCAAGTGGGGATGATCAGGAATGGGGAGAACAGAGCCGGATGTCATTATTTCAGAAGAACATTCTGGGAAGTTTTCTGTGTCACCCAAAAACACACTTTTGAAGCTTCTGGAGTGTCTTTTGGGTGCAATTTGACAGCAAAACCAGACTGGGATTACTGCACAAGGATCCGCTGAGCTGGAGATCGTACACACCGCTGTTTTATGCACGTGGCAGGGGTTGATGGGTAGGATGAGGAGCATCACACTGCTTTGGGTGCTGTTTTCAAGTTGGACCATCCAAACACAAGCTCAGATGAGGATATCGCCTGAAACGTGAGTTCAGTTCATCTCTGCATGAGTTTAGCTGGTTTATCATTCCAGCAACCCCATGAATACAAAATCTGCACAATGCTAAGTTCAACATAAATCTCTCACACTTGCACTCTACCCTCACACATTTATATAGTAGAAACTCCAAGCAAATAGATGTAACAATAATAGCACTCCTTTGATTCCTTACAGAACTGCAGTATGTCTCCAAATCTCATCTTAATGCTTGCAGGTCATGACCTCCTGTCACCCCTTGTATAAAGCCAAAATACTGTAAGCCAAAGCTTAACCTCCACTGGCAACATTCACTCAAAATCCACAAACACAGCCTGTTTGAACAGACTTTTGGTCTCTCTGAGAGCTAATTTAGTTCCTGAAAGTCAAACTATGGAAAACACCAACACAAACCTTAAAAAGCTTAAATCTTTAGCCGTCACACTGGGAGAGCAAAAGCGGAAAATTGTGACCCTGTGTTTTCGTTAACAACGGTTTCCCTCAACATTAGTTGATGACGGCAGCCTGAAATCCTCCACTTTGAGAGCCACCACTGATCTTAATAGAAACTGCATACTGCTGCTGATTTCAAGGATGGAATATGGAATTAAAACAAAATTAATTGTGTTGTTAGTCCCTATCTGTTAACATATAGACGACAAAAGTTAAGATTTTTTTGTTTGTTTTTGCTCATCAAGTCTGCATTTTTTTAATCAAAAATATGGTAAAAATTGTATAGTGAAATATTGTTACAATTTAAAATAACTGTTTAAATAAGTCTACTTTAATATATTTTACAATTTCATTTATTCCTGTGAGGCAAAGCTGAATTTTCAGCCATTACTATAGTCTTCAGCAGTGTTGGGGATAACGCATTACAAGTAACACAAGTTAGGTAATCGGATTACTTTTTCAAGTATCTTGTAAAGTAACGCATTACTTTTAAATTAAGTTACTTTTTCAAATAAGTAAAGCAAGTTACTTAGTTTTCCTATTTATTCACCATTCTGACACCTTTCCTGTCCCTGTGTTGAAAGACATTGGGAGTAAGTGCAGAGGCAGAGGCATTTTCTTCAGCCTGAGGCTTATTAATTTCACTCTTGTTGCAGAAGACTTTTGGGTTTTCTGTTATTAAAAAGAAATAAGCAAGCCCAACCCAGGTGACAAAAGGTAACGCAAAAGTAACGTAATGCATTACTTTCCATAAAACGCAATTAGTTACTTTTTATGGAGTAATGCAATATTGTAATGCATTACTTTTAAAAGTAACTTTCCCCAGCACTGGTCTTCAGTGTAACATGATGCTTCAGAAATCATTCTAATATGATGATTTGCCCGAGAAACATTTCTTATTATTATCAACTTTTTGTGTGTGTGTGCAAACCATGACACATTTTTTTTCATAACATGACACATCTATTTGAAATAGAAATCTTTTGTATCATTATGTCTTTACCGCCACTTTTGATCAGTTTAATGCATCTTTGCTGAATAAATGTATATTAATCTCTCTTTTCCAAAAAAATAAAATAAAAATCTTACTGACCCTATATTGACGACTAATGCTATAGTACAGATTTTTTGTCCAATCAAATGCTCTCTAGAATGAAAATGTCCCACCCCCAGACATTTCATTGTCTGAAATGTCAGTTACTTGATATTAACTTCTTATTCTTAAAAGTAATCTCATGCTCACATTCTGCCTTGTCAAACAGATACTCAGGCGCTCAACTCTTACAGAAGGTTTGTCTATTGGGACAGTAAAAGATGAAAATCTGATTTCCCCCCTCATTTCAATCCTAACCTCAAAGCAATCAGGGATATTTCTGATATTGTCTGATAATCTGCAGGTTTTATCCGTAAATCAGTACGTTAGCAAACTGCCACTAAATGTCAGATGCAGCTGTGTCCAGTTATCTGGCATCTGTTTAAATTTACACTACACACTAATTAACATTACTTTGTACTGTTAACCATAGACCCAGTGCCAGCCTACAAGCATCCCATCTGCCTACCAGAGTCATATAATGACCAGTTTATATCTGACCTGAATATGTTGGCGTTCTTTCACCTTAAGGGCCTTTATTAGTGCAGCACAACAGCAGGATGTGCCTGAACAGCGAGGCAGGAAGAGGATTAACCTTCCCAGACTGCTGCATCTCCTCCTCTCTCTATTCTTTTTCTCTCTTTTTCCCCCCTTTTGTTTTTGTGTCTCTAATCTAAACTCAGAATAAAGCCTGGTACTCTTACGGTGTTGTGTGGAGGTGGATTATCCCTCTCTGACCTCCTGTTTCCTCCTGGCCTACAGGCAGAGAGCAGGGCTCATTGCTTTGGACACAGATTGAGATTCTGCTGTGACTGGCCTTTGATACTGAACAATGATATAGAACTTGTTTTTGTGGTTATCAGTGATTTGCTGTTTGTTATTTTCTGAATTCTGACTTCAACAGCGCATAAAAATCTTTTGTCCTTCATTTATAATTACAGAAACTGAATGTTTGTGAATTGCTATGATGCTTATCATAGTTTCTCTGTTGTTATAGTTTAATGCTCTTTTTTTCTTCTTTGTTATTGCCTATTGTAAAGTTACCTTGAGAAAAAATATTCTTATTAATATTATTTAAATCTGCAAATACATTTTTAATGCAAAGCTGTTCTTTTAGGAGTACAGATAATTGTAATTATTATAGACTAACCCACTAGTCTCTAATAATTATAATTAGCTTTATATTAAAAACTAAAAAGACGGCATGTTGCCCTTATATTACAGTAAATGTACACTACCAGTCAAATGCTTTTGAACAATAAGATTTTTAATGTTTTTTAAAGAAGTTTCTTCTGCTCACCAAGCCTGGATTTATTTGATACAAAGTACAGCAAAAACAGTAAAATTTTGAAATATTTTTACTATTTAAAATAACTGTTTTTTATTTGAATATATTTTAAAATGTAATTTATTCCTGTGATCAAAGCTGAATTTTCAGCATCATTAATCCAGTCTTCAGTGTCACATGATCCTACAGAAATCATTCTAATATGCTGATTATTATTATTATTATTATTATTATTATTATTATTATTATTATTATGAATATTTAAAACAGTTGAGTACATTTTTTTTCAGTATTCTTTGATGAATAGAAAGATCCAAAGATCAGCATTTATCTGAAATAAAAAGCTTTTGTAACATTATACACTATATCATTTATACATTCATTTTTGGGAAAGAAATTATAGAACTGAATACTTTTATTTAGCAAGGATGCTTTAAATTGATCAAAAGTGAAGATAAAGACATTTATAATGTTACAATAGATTTCTATTTCAGATAAATGTTGTTCTTCTGAACTTTCTATTCATCAAAAAAAAAATTATACTCAGCTGTTTTCAACATAATAATAATAATAATAATAATAATAATAATAAAAGTTTTTTTGAGCAGCAAATAAAAATATTAGAATGATTTCTGAAGGATCATGTGACTGGCGTAATGATCCTAAAAATTCAGCTTTTATCACAGGAATAAATTACATTTTAAAATATATTCAAATAGAAAACGGTTATTTTAAATAGTAAAACTATTTCAAAATTGTACTGTTTTTGCTGTACTTTGGATCAAATAAATGCAGGTTTGGTGAGCAGAAGAGGCTTCTTTAAAAAACATTAAAAAGCTTACTGTTCAAAAACTTTTGACTGGTAGTGTATATGTGTCTGTGTGTAGAAATATAAAGATGTGGAACCCATAGTCAAGATGCAAGAAGTGGATGGTCTAAAGATGATGAAGGAATTTGCTGAAGAAATGGAGAACATGCTGGGCAGAAAGATGAAATCAGTCAAGGTCAGAGATATATCAGTATTTTGTCATAATGCTCTAGTTATAAAATTCTAAAATAATATAAAATCATTATTTGTTATGGAATAATTTCAGTTTCCTGATTTCCTTTTTTTTAATGTGTGTTTTATATAGAGAATGGCAGAGACAGTAGAGGATGTAGATTTTTATCATGAATATAATCCAACATTAGAGGTGAGCTATCCATCCATCCATCCTTCCTTTCACTAAGTCTTCCATTCATCCTTCAATCTATATTCAAATCCGCTTGTTCGTCTACAGTTTGACTACTACAATTCCATGATGATTAACACATTGGACAAGGATGGGAATTATGTGGATCTGAGGGGTGAATTTCCTCTGGAGGAGAATGAACACTTCAACAAACTGCCTGTTAGCACCCAGCAAAGTGTCATACAAGTGCCCACCAATGTCTATAACAAAGGTGAGATGCGGAAATGAAACAGTCCATTTTCATCCCTAGTTAGAAAAAGATAAGCAAACCTCTCTCTGTCTCTCAGACCCTGATATTCTGAACGGGGTGTTTATGTCAGAACCGCTGAATGACGTATTTACCAGTAACTTTGAGAGAGACCCGACTCTAACCTGGCAGTACTTCGGCAGCTCAACAGGATTTTTCAGACTTTACCCTGGTAATCATCACACAACATACAGCTTTATTCCTTTAAATGCACCATTGCAGGTTACTACATGAAAGCACAGTGATTATTCTTATTAACATATAAGACATTGTTTGAACATGCATTTCTGCTCATTGAGACACAGGACAGGACAATTACTGGTGTGATTAATGGTGACAGTGACTCAGGCTCTTCTCTCTGCCTCTCTCATTCATCATCATGTCATCACACTATTGACACAGTAACAAAACCAATAAACTGAGACTTTCCTGATCTTACACACATATGAACACAAATCCTTCCCTCTCTCATGTAATCATATTAATTTAAACACTCTTTAAGGTATCAAGTGGACACCTGATGAAAATGGAGTTGTCACTTTTGATGCCAGGAATCGCAACTGGTGAGTCCTTGAATCTTCAAAAATGATTCAAAATGTATTAAATCATTTAAAACAAAAGTATAGTATACCTACAAAACAGCGACAAATGTTGGATTCCTGTTTGTGATAGAAGTCTTTCACGTCTGTTAACTACTGAGAACTCAAGGGGACATCAAGATTAGTGATTTGGCAGCAGTCCAGGGTCAAGGAGCAGAAGGTCTGATCTCAGTGAAAGATTTAATCTTGATTCCTTTCCGTGACTGACTGCTGCATCTGCCCTCAAACACCTTCCGCCAGGACTAACGCTATTACAGCTAATGCACGCAATCTCGAACGTGGAGTACAGACCCGTTGTCTTGTGTTACATTCCTATATCTGAACAGCTAGAGGAATCACTGTGCTACGTATATGTAGTTCTGTTACATTAATAAGCTACATAAACACAAGTAAGCTAATTAAAAATGTGTATACCAGACAACTACTGTAATGTTCAGTCTTACATTTCAGTCTCTCTGTCACCTTCTTATTGTGATCTCATTACTTCCTTCTCTCAGAACATTACGTAGATGAGATTTCACACACTGTTATCCGGCTGAATGGTCTCAAGGTCTCAAGTGTTTGTCAATGGCCATCTGAGCTGAGTTTTAGCATTCATTCATATTTTGAATTAGCTTTTATTTTTATATTTGAGTTTTAATTTTAGTTTTAGTAATTTTGTTCATTTTTGAATTTTTTGAAATACCTTTAGCTTTCATTTATTTTTTAATTCATTTATTTTAGTTTTATTTTTTGCCCACATTTCTAATAAGCTTAGATTTTCTACTGTTTATCTAATAATATAATACTATTTTTATGTATCTTTTTTAAAATCTTTTATCTTTTATTTTAATTCAGCTTTATTTCACTAAAATTAATTGATTTTTATTAGCTGCAGTTAACAAAACTGATCTATGCTGCGTTTCCCAAAAGCATCGTACGCCTAAGTTGATCGTAGCTCCATTGGTGACTAGGGCTAGGTATTGTTTGAATTTTATCAATTCCGATTACGATTCTGCTTATCGATTCCGATTCTTATCGATTCCCAGTTTTCGATTCCAATGTGGTTAAAAAAAGTAAAAAAAAAAAAATTATTCTGTGTCTCTTTTTGCAAAACATTTAATTGCTGCTGAATAACATGAACAAAAATCAGCCGGCTACATAAAAACTGGACTTGATTAAGAGCTGTTTGTGTGAAAAACAGAGCTGCACGATTCTGGATAAATCGAGACTTTTTTAATGGAGGTTGTAGTTCTCTCACAATTCTGAAGAAAAATACTAGACAATTTAACAAAATCTCATGGAATTTATGAATGGAATGATTCAATGACTCACTCAAAATTTACTTGTTTCATTACTGGATGAATCAGTGTTTTTGAATGAATCTCCTGAATGAATGATTCAAAGACAAATTCATTTTTAACAGCCCCTTTTCACCACCTAAAAAAAAAAAAAAAAGAGGCGCACACAGGATTTGATAAGCGGAACTGAAATTTTAATTTTACAAGTATCCGATTCCTGACCTTAAGTATCCGATTCTGGAATTGGAATTGATTTTCAATTCCCAACCCTATTGGTGACAATGGCTCTACGATCAACTTAGGCTAATGATGCTTTTGGGAAATGCAGCCGTGATCTTGTAAGCATTTCAAAGTCCTTTCACTGCAAAAAAAGGTAAAATTATCTTCCAGAGGGGTAAGTAAACTATTCTTAAAACAGTAACTATTTTTACTTACCGCACTGGCAGATAATTTTACTTGTTTTAAGCAAATTGCATTCAGTTTAGTTTTTTCCCTGGAAACAAGACTAAATATCTTATGTCATTTTGCTTATCTAGTAAATGCATCTTAATTTAAGAATTTTTTTTTTTTTTTTTTTTTTTTTGATATTTTGACTAGAAACAAGACAAAAATACTAGGTAAGATACTTGGTAAGATTTTTTTTTTCTCCTTCTCAGGTACATCCAGGCAGCCACATCCCCCAAAGATATCATGTGGATATTAGTGGTAGTATGAAGGGTTTGAGGCTCACCATTGCTAAACACACCATCAACACCATTCTAGACACACTTGGCGAAAACGACTTTGTTAACGTCATTGCGGTAAGAACAGAAATCCTCTACACTGTGTCCTAACCAGACACGGCCAGATCAAATAGGCAAACGTTAAAAATTCCTCCATGTAAATTTGGGTTATTATCTTAAATAACACCTAATATTTCCTCGCTTTCTAGTACAGTGATTACGTCCGGTATGTAGAGCCTTGTTTTAAAGGCACGCTGGTACAGGCCGACCTGGATAACTGTGAGGTAACGTTTTCTTTACTTGCACAGAATGGAGAATTCAGTTGCCATAAGAGATTTTAATATTTTCTGCATCATATTTATTTCTAGCACTTCAAACTTTTGGTGGAGGAGTTGCAAGTAAAAGGTGAAGGAAAAGTGAAGAAAGCCATAAAAGAGTCCTTCAAGATTCTCAACGAGGTGAGTGCGTGATAGAGTTTGAGGGAAGGAATGTATATCCATATGGAAATATTAATATTTATCAAATGTTTGTTTGTGTGTGTAGGCAGCAGCAAAAGGCAGGGGGAGTTTATATAACCAGGCAATCATGTTGATCACTGATGGAGCCATGGAAGATTTCCAGCAGGTGTTTGAAGAGTTCAACTGGCCAGACCGCAAGGTACCAAACGCACACAGGGTCACTATGGATATATGCTTTACCTGTGTGCATAATCTGATAACACAATATGCTTTCAAACATATGCGCGTGTTCACATATCTGATTGGACGAGAGCTAACATTTGCTGACAATGTCAAATGGATTGCATGCAACAATAAAGGTGAGATCTACCTTAATTATGGGCTAGTGACGTCTATTATTTGTACAGAAAGTGTGCACACTTTGTGCAGTATTTATAATGCATACTGACTTTCTTTCCAGTGTTTCCTACACAGCTGTTTTTTTTTTCTGAGCACCATAGTTTCATTTTCCATTAATTTTTTAGGTATGTTTGTTACAGGATAAGGATTTTTTTTAAAAAAACATCTTATAGAGTATTATTTATATACAATTAAAGCATTTATTAATATTTTAAATTCATTTTTTAAGTTTCTATGTTTTCAGTTTTCATTTTAAAAAATTCAAATTTCTTACTTGCTTTTGTCATTTTATTTCTTTCTCTTTTCTTAAATATTTCTATAAAATATTAATTAATTTCTTTTCCAGTTTTTTTTAGTAATTTTAGTACCTTATTTCTGTCCGAGGCAACATTTCTAATTTTTAAATCCAATTTATTAAAAGTTTAATATATATTTTACTTTAGTTAACAATAACAACACTGATCACAAAAGGCAGTTTGACAGACCTGTGCAAAATTATATTGACAATAGAAATTTCCATGACTTTTTAGATTTTATTAATTTCCCTGCCTTCTTCAAGCCTGGAAATGACAATGTAAAACATCTCTATATTTCTGTTCTTTCCACAAGCTGTTCTAATAAAATTATAATTACATATTGTGACAGCTATGCCCTCTGCTGGTAACAGATAAATCAATCAATCACATTTTCTCATTACTGTTGTTTTTGTGCGCTTGTAATTAGGTTACTACACTCATATCTCTACTCTGGCGGATGTACAGGAGAATGTAATGGAATATCTTCATGTGCTGAGCAGGCCAATGGTCATCAACCACGATCATGACATCATTTGGACAGAGGCTTACATGGACAGTGTGGTCAGCTGCTTACCTTTTCTCGTTCACTCTCTCTTTCCTTTTGTAGACGTCAGTACTGTGCACAAAACAAAAGGTCATGTTGCATATTGTCCCGAGACATCATATTGATCATTTCTGCCTTCATTAATCACAAACCTTTCATATTGTGATTTCATTACCTGAAAGTGATCTCTTTATGTCTGTCATCCCATTCCAGCTACCCAATACAGCTGAGGTAAACACTTTCGTTCTGCGCAGTAGATCAAAAATTAACCTGTACACCTAAATGCACGTGTTCTTGCAATTTAGTTCCTAAAAGTTCTTGTTAGATACAATTTAGTTGTAATTAGAAGTTCTGATGCCTGTGAAGGTTTTAATTTAATCAAACATCTGGTAGATTTTCAATCGAAACGAAAGGAATTATCACAAATTCCATTTACAGGATGTGATGTGCTGTTTAGTGAATCCTTTATGAATGCTTTTTTTTTTTTTTTTTTTTGCTAAAGACAGTGTATTTAAACAGGCATTTAACAACTCACATTTAATGTGATATGTAGTT